>JAUTBX010126681.1:0-10362 GCA_032361465.1 Lepetodrilus tevnianus | reverse complement strand
TACGTCACAGATTGTCATTCGTGACGTTGTTGGTACAAGACAAAAGTCGTCACAATCGAAAAGAAGTTCCAACTACAGTACATATATATAGCGGAAAAGCGAAGAGTTGAATAATCCAATACAATTATCACACATGTGATAATCCATGCCGTAGTGTAATAATACATTTTATATTTGCCTAGATTATATTATTTTTCTGATATTTCTAGATTTTGTTTTGTCACCTATAGGTGAAAGATTCCTGCTGTGATGTAAGGCAATAATTAACTACCGTAACTAGATTTTGTTTTTCAATTTTTCAAGCTTCTACTTCTGGGCCACATTTAGTGACCAGGGTATTGTTTCTCGAAGCTCTCTTAGCCACTAAGGGACCATAATAGCACTCTCTTATAGTTTGGCATGAAATGCATTGAACCCCCTATTTCGTAGATTGGGATGGGATGGGCCAAATTGCTGTACCAATATTTGTAATTCTGCATTTATGTATTTTCAGCTTATGCCTTTGTTGATTTTGAGGACCGTAGAGATGGCGAGGTAAATTGCAATTATGAAGATTATGTAATGTGTTTTTTTCTCTCCATATTTACCTCGGTATACTTAGGCCATAGTCTACTCTGAAATTTATGAATATTGTGCATGTGTTATTAAAGATTTTTTATATTTATTATAATATTTATTGGAATTGGTACTTTTCATAAAATAAATCACCTATTTTAATAATGTTGCATATAGATCTATGTACAATTGATTTAGAGAGAACACGTGCAAAGAAAATAATTGGAAATTAATCCATTTTCAGAGTTTAATGCCCTCACTTGTAATGTTTGATCTAATCTTGACTGCAATGTGTAGCTGCCTTCCAACGACCTCCACCTTAGCTGTCACAACAAAGCATGACCTTTTGCCCGGCAGAAAATGTGACCATGACCTTAAGCCAGGTTCCAATGACCTCGATCCTGGCCAGTCGTTCCGCTGACCTTAGCCATAGTTCCATCCGATTCCGCCGGAATCGTACCTAGCCTGATCATGTGACCAAATCTATGACGACCCCCAGCTGACCGCTAGCCAATCATGTCGTGACCAGGCGACCTACCCCTGTAACCATGGTTACCAGTATGTGCACACAAAACAATTTTTATCTTCTTTTTCTTTGAATCTTTTCTCTCTTTTTTTGTCTGTGTTGGAATATTATGATGGATATTGGATTATCTTCTTTAATATGTTTAAAGGAATTTAACATAGGCAGAATTTACAAATTTACTTTCTATGTATGAAGGTAGGATGCTATATAAATGCAGAATAATAATAAACACAAAACTACACCCCCCACCCCCACCCCACTAATAACAATAAATAAATACATTTTTGTAACTTAGGAAAAAGAGTATACCGTAGTATTTTTATCTATTTGGTTATTTCTGATACTGAAAAAAAACACCACGAAATCAGTCTGCTATTTAATAATGAGCTTAAAAAATGTTTTGTTGTTCAGGGGTGCTTTTCTTGAAAGGAGTGTATATTTATGCCGGACGTAAATGTCAAATGACACAGATTTGCTTGTATTACGTAATTTACGTTGATTGTATTACGTCATTTACGTCCGGCGTAAATATGCAACCCTTTCATGAAACGCAGCCTAGGAGGTAAATATTGGCTAAATATAATATCTTGCATTTATAATTTGCTTATAACATAAAAGATATCCTAGACAAAATATAAGATCAATAATAAGCTCAAACACTACATACGTACATGCAGTGTCAAACTACAGTGTTTTCACTTTGAAGTACCGTAATGCACTTTTAATCCTACACTGATTTTGATGTCAATTCCTGTCCAATTTTCATTCTATCAGTTTCTAAACACATTTTCCTCTACTCATCAAAATATCATGAATGTGCCTTTGTAATGTCTCTAGCGGTTAGGAAGATCTTGGCAACTGGAGTTTTCTTTCTCAAACTATTTTCTATTTCCTTCTTTTTCATTATAATTTAAAAGGTTCGTCACATAAATGGGTGAAATATAATATTCCTGCTGCGATGTAAATCACCAATTCATTCATTCATTAGCGCTCTCCCTGCTGAATTAGGCACAGATACTGCCTCCAGCAAGGAGAGGGTTAAAGGCATACACTTGCAGATGGTTGACCGATTTAATGATTTAAATTTTTTTTACCCGAGATTATAATTACTATTTAAATTACCTAAACAAGTGTTCTATTCAACAGCTTCATAGTTCTGACATCCAGAAGGTATCAATTTTTTAATTTTAATTTTTTTTTAACTGTATTTAATTATATATGCGAGTAGGGCCACCAAGCTAGTTTCTCCAGTAAACTGGAGGATAGATTTGGATCAAATGTAAACTGACAATGGAAGTTCATTTTCACTCTTAAGTATTGAAAAGATTGGTTACCAATGATCAGACATGAGGAAAAAGTAGCTGTTTGAATGAAGTGTAGACAAATTAAAGACTTAGCTTCAGGTAAAATGTACATCCGCGACGTCAACTTGCTGTAATTGTGTGCCCCTTTAAGTTAACCCTCTCTCTGCTAAACTTTGGCACAGGCACAGTTCATCAGGGCATGTCTGGTTGCGTTTAGCATGGAGGGGGTTAATGAATAGACTGATAATGTTTTTTTAATTTTTTTTTAAATTATTTATTTTTTATTAATTTTAAGTAGTCTTCAATAATGGTTAGACAGACTGGAAATTAATGTAATGTAACTGATAAGTGAACATTCTCTTTACAATAAACTTTATGAAATTCTTATGTTTCTCACATTTTGATGTCACAGCATATAGGTGTTGCAGGCTGGTCAACTTTTCATGCAGATAATAATCGTGGACCCCTTGACATGTTTTCAGGATGCCCTGAGATATGAGAATGGCCGCGACATCTGTGGGTCAAGTATCGTGGTGGAGTGGGCAAAGGGCAATCCTCGTAGACCGTTGGTGAGTTTAAATCCAGACTCCAGCCACTGTGTGTGTCCATCAACCGATTGGGTGGGGCGGGATGTAGCGCAATGGTAGAACGTTAGACTGCGGAGCCAAAGGTTCCAGGTTCAAATCACGTCCCAGGGGGCCCGGCATCAATGTTCGCGAAAGTTACCTTTCTGATAAGATATTGATAGGATGCACTGATTGTAGAGTGGCAATGCAGTTATCATCCTTGGTCTGTACCAGCCGGTGCTCGCAGGTTTACTGCACTACGGAAGTTGCGGGTTTCCTCCTGCCCCAATCTAATTAAAATTAGATACGAAAGTATCGCTCCAAATATATTCTGACATACGCTCAGAAACGAAACCTGTTATCAACTCTTGTCAGGACGACCTTAACCTTGATCGGGACGACCATCACTTTAAATCTCCTTTCAGCGAGGAAGTGGATTCGCTCGCTATGGGAGGCGGCAAAGTGATGCTTACGAGTTACGAATCTACTCCCAAGACATCCGTAGACCGAGCTGTGATTGGTTAAGAGTTTGGTTCAGGTCAAGGTCGTCCTGACAAGAGTTGATAGCGGTATTTCGTTAGATCGAGTTCGAGAGTATATCAGAATATTATTTGGAGCGATACGTTTGTATCTAATTTTAAATAGATTGCTGATGTGTTTCGACACACGGTAATCAATTTAGGATTTCGTCATAGGCAATGATAGGAACATTTTGTTGAAATGAGCGGTCCGTTTTAAAAGGTCATGGCTATCGGTTTGTTGATATACGTCGCTGACGTATATATGTGCATTTTTGATGAATGGTGTTGCTAATGAGTCTGAAAGGCAGTCCGTTCTCTAGTAAACAGTATTTTATATAGTCAAGTTGGTCTTATTAGTCAAAGGTCATAAGTGGTCTTATTTGGCAATAGGTCAAGGTTGGTTAAAGGTCATGGTCAATGCAGACCTATAAACATATAGAGGTATTGCAACATCGGTAAAGGTCGGCTGTCAGCCGTGAAATACAGTAATGATGATTAGTTGTAACGTGTTCAGTGTGCAGGTTAGGAATTAGAACAGTTGGCTGAAGATTTAAGAAGAAACGCTGGTACACGCTATCAAATGCCAATAATATATGACATCTGAAGGCCATTTAATCAACAGTCGGCAATAAACAGCTGGTAAACAAGAGAGGGTTTAATATGATATATGATATTGAATACTAACATTATTCTGTCGTGTTCATTAGTAGGATGGTTCTGGCCATAACTGTCTGTGGTTGATATACATATTGCTAAATTTACATTATTTCCTGTTATGGTGGCATAGGAAGATACACGTTGTTGACAATGACATAGATGGTATTGACGTCAGAATTTAATTATATTACATATGACATGAAAGAGTTGTCATATATAGGTTATATGGGTCACCTTGACCCGGTTTAAAAATAATACGAAGAAGTTACATATGGCAACTTGCGTTGCTATTCAGATTAACGAGTGCGTCAGATGTTCAACCAGATTCCATAATGTCGTATTATATTAATGTCGTGTACAAGGAAGACTAGTGTATTATGGCCAGGATTTACAAATAGGTTCGCTTGACATACGTATACCACCAAACTATTTCAGATGGTGAACGTACAGATGAAGGTTAGAAATCTTATTGACTAAGTTTCCATAATTCGTGTTAGCGATTCAGCTTTCCGAATATCTAGTGTATACTTCTCCATTATTTTACAAGGTATATATGAGGCTCTGAAGTTTACTACTAATAAAAAAACAAATCGCGTAATTAATGTCAATTTCCTCATAGTAATACAATTCATTTCGCACACTGCACATATTACTCGGTTTCTGCTTTCACAGGTATTAAGTAAAAAACATACATGTTTTACAGATAGTTTCTTAGTTAAACAAGTTTCCTTGGAATTATATTATGAATGGGAAGAATTGGGTGACAGACAGTGGTCATTGCTCATGCAACTAGTTATTATATTCTTGTCAATAGTCATCTATATATATTTCAATACATCTTTGACACAATATGTTAAATAGAAACATTTTCATTTACATCCATTACAACCACGGGAATATTATCTATGTTTGATCCTCTGTTTTATTCGTATTAACGACAAGGCTTTTCTCCCTCCCAGAGGTATGTGTTATCATTAGTGTATTTTAAACGTTACTTAGCCGCGTGAAACCAATTATCCAGATCTCATTGATTTCATTTCCAGCATTCATGTTCCACGAAGGGAAACCCGTTATGTTTCAGAGGTATTTTCAGTTGTAATTAATGTTATAACTATACTACTTTAAACCATCTACATATACGTACAGTAGTCATTAGCAAGCGTTTCCCTCTCTTGGTAATGAAATACTGTCTGCGAGCTGGTCATAGTTAATGGTTAACAATGTTAATTACATTACATGACGTATTTAGGTTACCGATTTCTTTTTTTAATTGAATGTTTGATATACTAGTAGTTGTAATACTATCATCTACGGACAAATGAATACCAGTTATTTCCCTTTTATGATGTATAGATATGTTGCTGTGTTTCAATCAAAACATGTGATAGATATACATACATCCGTTGAAACCTATTTAAAGATATGTTTGTACAAATGTTAACAGTTGATTTATCATGTCATGTTTCAAATTTGTATATCTTTTTTTTTAATCAAGTGTGTGAACTACCTTTAAGTACTTTCCTCTTCAGCCTTGTGCAGTCCTCATGAGAAACATCCTATACGAAATAAAAAAAAGATTTTGTATAACTCTGCTTGCATTGTTTTTCATTTGTATTCAAGGAATCACAGTTGGTTGATCTATGGGTCTAGAACGGTGTTAACTGAACATAAGTACGACCAGTCTCACATGCCTCATTAGAATTCAATATTTTAATATTTATATTGCTATTTATTAATTATCTCGACGTTCCCATAGTTGTGCCAGTGATCGTGAAAGGTTACTCTGACCGTGTTCATTGCTTAGAGTTATCTCCCTTAGTCAGGAAACAAGAGGAAATGTTAGATCGTATGTGTATTCGGGTTATACAGTAAGTGTAAATTGCAATGGAATTGTATCTATCCTACAGCGGTATAAAAAATGTTTTGAGGTACAAAAGCGATTATATGTAAGAATATATACTTGACATTTTAAACTCCACAACTTAATCTGTGATAGTATACCTTTAAGGATAATATTATACACGTAAAATTGTAATGGCTGCGTTGTGATTGCCCTCGCTTTCGAACTCATTCTGCCCATGAATCCCGCTTTCAATTAGACGTTCTGATTGGCTATATTTACGAACGCGTCAGGTGAAACAACATCCGATAGGTCCTGGATGCCAACACACCACTGTACTGTAGATGTACCTCCCGGTGTACATGTCTTGCAAGCGTTGGTAATATTTAGAGAAACATCTTCACGTCGGGAATCATTCAAATTCCATTTGGATATGGTAATAGGATTTATCCCCTGTTCCCGGAAATAAATCAGCTCTTCTGAAACTAGGAATCGCTAGAATCGCTGGCCCAGCTGTGAGTTACCTGTCCAAATAACGGCGCGTATCACTGACTGATTACTCCATGAGGTCACTGTGCGGAGTTGCTGGGTGTTCAGGAGGGGCTTGTGATAGGATCGCTGACCCAGCTGTGAGTTACCTGTCCAAATAACCGCGCGTATCACTGACTGATTACTCCATGAGGTCACTGTGTGGAGTTGCTGGGTGTTCAGGTGTTCAGGGGCTCGTCATAGAGGATGATATTGATTTGCAGGTGTGCGCCATACTCGTGAAGCAAGGCAGGCATACATTGGACATATGTCAAAGTGAGCACCATATCACTGCCAGTATGCCTGGATAAAACGCGGAACGTGCAAAGGAGAATGTTTCTAGCAAAGCCTTCAGGGGTCCGTTGCTCAGAACAATTGTAGCGCTACAATAATTGTAAATGGGCTCCCGCCACAATAAAAAGCGCAGGCCTTACAATAATTGTAGGCTACAATCCGCTACAATACCAGGCATCGATGGTGTGTCCATGGTTTCATGTCCAGAGGTCTTCGTTAATATATTTAACAACACGGATCAGTGTTCTAGATATCTCTGTATGAAGTATTGCCAATGCCTGTCTGTTTGTATAATACAGTTACAACCACCGGTATGTAGTTAGGAATTAGAGAACTGCTAGTATTCGAATACATTATAATAGAACTGTGCCAAGTGTAATAACTTCTGGTTGAGTTAATCTTGTCCTGAAACATTTCACTCAATTGGTCCTAAAGTGGCACAAATGAATGAATCCATCAGCAGAATTAATTAAGTTGTAAGCGCAGACTCGGGCAGCCAGCATTCAAAGAGAAAGATCTAAAACACCCGCACCTCGAAGAACACATTTTGATAAATATATATGTTAAGGAACATTTATAGAGATAAGTAGTTGAGATGCCGTTGCTCAGATGTGGAAATATGCTGGAATAAGGAAACTAACACGCTATCACACACTCTGATGTGACTATATATGCTGGTTAATGTGTAGATGTTACTGTCCAACTCCTTCTTGTATACATGTTGGTCATATGGTGATGGGTTGGTCGTGGAAGTAATCACAGACTCGCGTGCGGATAAGTAACGCAATTGACTCCGATGTGATGAATGATGTCTGTTGCAGACTTGGTCCCTGGTAGAATTAAATAGTTTGATTTAGCTTAAATGAGGATAGACAGCTGTATGTAGGGGAGACGATGAAAACAAGTGTCCAGTAAGGGCAAAGTAGGACATGCTAACAACTAGCACAGTAGGTAATAGAGATATATCCTGAAATAGCAGAGTAGGCAATGAAAACATGCAGCAAAGTAGGCCATGACATGATGCTAACACATAGCAGAGTAGGCTAAGGAAACAAACAGCAGAACAGACTTAGGCATTGTCAACAGGTTGCAGAGTAGGCAATAGGAAACGCAGCATATGTAGTAATTAGCTGCAATGATGCATAACAAAATAGAAGAACAAGAAGGTGGAACTGGACACAACAGAGAAGCCGCTCTAAGGGAAATACATTACAGAGTAGAATATAATAACAAGTAGCATAGCAGCTATGCAGTTCCAGACAAACGATTAGACATTGCAAACGAAACACATATCAGAGTAGGCAATGGAAACAAAAAGTAATACAAGAGAAATAATGTAAACATTTAAAGTAGGAGATGGAAACGAGTAACAGGATAGCAGAAATGCCAAGTCGGTTGTTCTCTATTGTTTTAAAATTAGGCCCACTGGTGTTAGAACAGTTGTGGTAATGTATCGAAATGTTTAGCTATGCCGGTAGTTATCGGAAATCAATGACATTGTTGGTGGAAGTTAGTGCGAACTCAGACAATTTACGGGTTGTTTAATTCCTCTACACCCACCCGGCAATTTTGTCATTACCAATGGTAGGTTCGCCCACACAGAGTGTTTAGTGACTTCCGTTTCAATGTACTATCTTAAGGTGCTCATCTAGCCTCATAACCTTACCGGATAACCACCTATGACATATAACTAAAACTACAGAAATCATGAAAGGTTATCTAATATTCTGGGTATCGTTTCTCGAAACTCTAATATCTACCATGACACCTTAGCGCTCTCGTAAGCGCATGATCCCCATGTATTAGAGATCGCTACGGTAGTCCTTATTGGTCTCGTAGTAGATATGAGAGCTTCGAGAAACGATACCCAGATGTTCAACAGTTATACACATACTTTCGTATTGGAGCGCAATTAATCCTTGCAAGATTACGTACGCATAGCCTACCATTCAAGATTCTGGTTTAAAGATTTTTCATTGTTTGAGAAGAACCCGCGGCAAAGTTCTGATGGCTGGGAGAGTCGTAAGATATACCAGACACTCCATCTATGGCCGATGCAGACCAGACAATAGAAGTAGAAGACATTGCGTACCCAATCACTCCAATCCTTCTGCTGTTACAACTTATCTCCACCGTTGAAGAGTTACACGACCCCAAGGAACGATTCGAGGACTTCCGGTTGAGCGCGGTTTCGGACCGAGAGTGGAATTTGGTGCTTCCTATATACATATTGCTGATTGCTTTGCGCCGAAATGTACCACTTTTACATAGAAGAGAAATCAAATAGAGATGGACTCAACATCTGATACGTCAGCAAAACGTACACGATGAAAGGAATCATTGCAATAACATGCATTACACATATTTCTATATCCTGGAACTATTTTGTTATGCTTGGGTGTTGGTTCTAAATTGGCTATTAAATGATGAAAGAGTCAATTAAGTATAAATGCATTTGCTATGGAGTCAATTTATTGATATTTGGCATATGTCGAATTATATGATAGAGTAGGGACTTTGACCTAGCATCATATACACTAATACATTTATTGACCATGGCCCATGTAGCATATTGATTTCCAACCACAAAATTGCAATATCCTGTAAAGATATTAACCATTTCTTCGTCATGGCGTACGATTTCCATTTAGCCATATTCGTGAAATTGCGTTCGCTTCACTGGGTTGATCATTCTACAATTATACAGTCCCATCGGTGAAGACTACTCAGTATGACCCTTGATACATCAAGACTGATATGCCCGTAATTTGAGAGTGTAAAATAACCAATTCACAGACATATTGATGCATTTAAGAATTTCTAACCAAAAGAACCAAAGTCTTCGAAATGGTGTTAACATGTTTTCAATGCTGGAAACGAATCTGTTAACTTGTGCGCTGCGCGCTTTGGAAGAGTGGCGGGGAAGAGCAAGCCATTACGTAAGATATGAGCAGGAAATGTCAATACATCAGGACATTTGCAGTCTATGCGTGTTTACCAATCCATTCCACAGGTAAACAATACGGGACACCGACTCAGAGGAACTACAGCTGGTGCAAAGCGGATTGGGAACACGACCATTGACTAATCACAGACTAATCACAGACTAATCACAGACAACAAGCAAAACTCCTTACGGCGTGCAAGAACAACTATTAAGAATGTTCTTCAACACAAGCAAGAAATCATGGAACGTTTGTACGACAAATAGCCTAATTGACCCAGTGGGATAAACATGATGGTCATACGATGCAAACTGGAGAGCTTTACTTAGGAACTGCAGCTGTGGTGTCGCAATGCATACCTGGGGTCGGTAATTGCGCAAATTCCTTCACAGAACTGACAGTTATTTATAATGCAATGAAGTGAGTGAGTCCAATAATCTTAAGTATTATTGCATTAGTAGCATGACTAGGGCTGAGAGCATGTCATGGTACATGGCAGCACTTGCGCAATAATCAGCTACTTAGTATTAATCTATGTATACTGAGAGGCACAAAAAACGCAATGCATATTTCATTAAATATTTTCTTATGGAACTGTTATAAATTATATTTGAATAATGCATGCA
>JAUTBX010126659.1:0-10365 GCA_032361465.1 Lepetodrilus tevnianus | reverse complement strand
CGGTACTGGCACTGATGGGGCATCTCCTGTTTCCACGTGTGGCTCTAGCAGTGGTTACAGCTTTTTGGAGTCGGTTTAAAAGATTTTTCAGTCGAATGTTCGGTCCTCATGTACCCATTCCTACTTAAACCGTGTTCTAAAATTCTAAAATACCTAATTTTGGTTCATCTTTCACTATTGTTATCATGCACGATTTGCCATATATAGTGGAGAACTGACAAAACTGAGAAATCATGCCATTTGAATGAGAGTATCTTTTCAAATTCTTCTTCGTGGACATATAATACCTAATAGCTTTTTCGTGGTATTAAACTGAGCTACGTTTCATTTTAAAGTGGTAATGCTAATTTAATCATGTTGGTTATGACTGGAATGGCTCCTCGTCTTCCACGACAGGCTAATAAATCTCTAAGTCACGTGATCAAACTCATTTGGGAGTTCCACCATATTCACCCATATACCAGGGAAGATGTGGATGGTGAAAGAACAAACAGCGCCACGCCCTCCGCGACAAGGCGTTAGATAAGGTGTTGTAGCGTGTCTATTCTAACTTAAATTCTGAAAAACAAAACAGCACGTCGATTCTCCAAAACAAAATGGCGCCTCGCGCCCTACAATAGGACTTTAAAAGATCCAATAGATGCCTTTGTAGCGTGTCTATTTAAGGTAGATTCCCCAAAACAAAATGGCGCCGCGCGCTCTACGACAAGTCCTTATAAGATGACCAATAGATGCTGTTGAGGCGTGTCTATTTAACGTCGATTCCGAAAAACAAAATGGCTCCTCCTCCTCCATGCTCCTCGTTCAACAGATGCTGAAAGCACAGCTACGAACCCGGTGGCAACAAATACGCAAACTCGAGACTTACGAACATACTTTTAATAGCCCTACAGTAGCCGCAGTGAACCAGATTCCCCGCACACAGTGTCTCTCAATATGCTTTACTACAAAATTCAACCCAGCAGGCCTAAAATGTCCCGACACGCTCTACTCTGACAACAGTGGTTAGAGTTCGCTCCCCTTAAGGAGCAACAAGCGCCGACAGTCGGCTCTGCTCTCATTTTCCGAGCTTGTTTTCACACTTGCAGTTGTTGCCCCAGATCGTGCACACACACGACATACCGCCGCAGCACCTCAGGAATGGATATTTGTTGATTAACGCTTTGTCTGCCGGGCACGGGGCTCTCCATGGCAAACATAGGTTCCGTCCGCCACGCCTGTAACAGAAGAAAACACATCGTCGAATGTTTCATGCCAAAAGAAAACCCATGCAGGACCCCGTTGCTCAGAACAGTTTTAGTAACAATTGATTGTAAGTGAAATGTTAGGGATCCGCTACAAGTGTTAAGTCCATTGCATGAAATATATATATTTATGGTTACAATGCTTGAGTAAATGGTTAGCTAAAACTAGTGTAGCGATACAAGTGATTCAATGAACCAGGGCCCATATTCTCGAAACTTCGTAAGTCTTAAGAAGTTCGTAAATACTAAGAATTTGCCTAACTGGGTTTCTGCTTATGTTCATTTTTGAAGAGATCTTCCCTCACTAAGAATTTCTTAGCTAAGAAGTTTTGAGAATACGGGCCCTGATTAACATCTGTAGCGAGTGCCTACATTTGACTTGCATTCAATTGTAGTTATAACTGTTCTGAGGAACGGGAACCAGCATATTTGTCATAATTTGATTCCTAGGTTCTGCCAGGAAAGCAGAACATTTGGATTAGGCAAGCGTTTTACAAAAGGGTCCTAAGTAATTTAATCAGTATTCCTGGCGTAGATGGAGGACTAGCTCACTTCATTTCCTGCGTTGATGGCACCATGGCGTACGCCCGAATTTACGCCAAGACTACAGTACGATCCATGGAGCGCTTCCTGGGTACCCTTTCACAAAGCTGTCGTATCCGCTAAGAGACCATAACGCGCTCTTTGCAGTGTATGAACTTTCGGTAAAAATGGCGTTCTGCCTTTAAGTTATGGTCTCTTGGTGAATAAGAGAGCTTCGTGAAAACCTAGGAAGTGGGAATTCTTTTAGCATCTATGCGTATTTTTACTAGGTAATTCAACGAAAAGGGTGGGTTATACCCATTTACTCCCACCCCATCCCAAGGTCCCTTAATTAATGCGGATACCCTGTTTTATCTTTGATGAATTCCATATCAATACAAGAAGTGGGAATTCTTTTAGCATCTGTGCGTATTTTTATTAGGTAATTCAACGAAATGGGTGGGTTGATGAATTCCATATTAATACATAAACAACAATCAACACAACTGATTGTAAATAACCATCTTTCAAATCATCATTTATTACATTTAATATATAATTAAATTTGTATTTGAAACTAATGTTATATTCGGTTTTTATTTGACAAATTGATGTATCATTGGAGCCATAATCCATTGATTTATGATAGTGTGCATGAACAATCCTAAAAATGTTAAACCACGGCTTTTATAGATAATTGGGAGTCTTTTGGAACAAGTGAAACGAAAACATATGATGTCGAACCGTAATAAAACAATAGGAACCAACGCCATCAAAGATAAAATAAATCTGGCAGCCTATTATCGAAACATTCTTACTAGCTTATCCTAAGAACAGTTCGTAGCCATACTATAAGAATCCTTAAGATTGTCATGCGATCGTAATAACGTTTCGAGAACAGGTTTCCTGAATTGTCCAGAACGAACTTGCATGCTTAACCCTACTAAATTCTATAGCTCTTCAAAGAAAAGTGTATGATAGTAGTGATAATAGTGAAGATATTCACGCTAATGAAGTCTTTATAACGGTTTCAAAAGGAAGGTCGATCGTCCAATGTGTCTATGGCATGATAATATAATTTTCAGTTATTTGGCCATTGCTTTTGCAGACCTCATGGCGGTTAGTGATTGTGAGTATACCATATAATAGAGATGCTTTATGAACAATTCGTATCGGTATGACAATACGCACATATTGATGTCCGGTCCGCCTATCTGAGACAGAATCATTTCTATATCTTCTTAAGTCAAACACGAGCTTGCACATTACCGAAACGGGAATGGGATTATTTCTGTACATTGCGCACCTCGCCATCAAGTAATACTATTGTGCAGGGGACTTGGGTAAATGAGTGTCACTGCCAAGTCTTAATTCAATGCGAACATGGCATGAGTTAAACCATGCCCGTAAGAAGAACATAAATCATAAATCAATGTTCAGGATAGTCGACCCTCAACAAACCCTAGGGCGTGTGGAATAATACGTGAAACTGTTATTTGTCAAACGTTCTTCCAGAGTTATAGGTTATGGAAGGGCCGTATGCACAGACGTAGTTTAGTTAAACCGTAGTTTAATAAACATACCGACAGTGGTATAACTCATCGCTTAAACCTAGTTTAACCTCAACTGTGGTTAAACTACGTCTGTGCATACGGCCCCTGTTTATGTGTGTTTATTTTGTGCGTTTTATTATTTTATTTTTAAAAGGAAGGCATTTTAATGAAATTGCAGTGGCTAGAATGAAGCAACCTGTGTTTAATTAGTTTTGGGAAATAACCGTTAACCTCCATGGGTATTGTCACCTGTTCGCAGTTGGGATTTCTAAACTAGAACATATGTATACACTGAGCATACATATTCACTCATTGTAAAATGTATCTTTTCATTCGAGTCTTCAAGGGTAATCATGAAAATAGTCAGTCAGTCAGACCTTACACCACGTGGTCTAGGTAACACACGCATTACTAATCTCGTCCAAGTAGTTATGATATACTTTAAAAAGTGGCAAGACCATCTTTGCAAATGTCGCTAAATTATGCATATACATGTATGTGGATTGCATATGCTCATACAACTTAAATTAACTTCCTCCGATAATTCTGATTTTTTCTTCATTCTTTTTATTTACTAACCTTGAAATATGGTGGGTTTTTTTCTAATTAATTACACATATTCTCTGCAGTAATAGGGATTACTCAAATTGTGACGTGCCTCTGATGTCAGTGGGACATTCCCTCCCAATGTTCCATATGTATGCACAATACAATTGTGATCAACGTGTAAACATATATTGAGAACAAAACACTGTTGCTATCTTTAGAACGGAGCCATGTTGGTACTGCACTAAAGTACATTCGTAGTTTTTTCTCTACATAATTCCTCAGTACTATTGTGTAGAAAAATAATTATAAATCCACGAATAAATAATAGGTAATATTGCGTGCAAAGACGATCTCGCCATGTTAAAGAAGTATTTTTTTTATTTTTTTTATAGTACTAGTATACCGAAAGTCGGTTCTAGGTTATGATTATGATTTGGAATAATTGCATTCCACAATCGCTGCAAAATGGGATTACTCTCGGGCGAAACATGATGTTTATGTGCCCTGATTGCAATATACACTGAAACCAGATATCTTTGAAGGCCTCGCAATGACATTAAGAAGATTTATCAGTTTACCTGTTCTGTCCGCCGATTAAGAAGCGATTGGTTTCTATATATTGAAACTTAGAAGTGAACGTGTTGAGTTCGGGCTTTCTGCGACAATTGTCTCCTGAGTTTACGTTTACAAGCAATGCACGTTTAGTGTAAAGAGATGCTGTAGAGAAGGATCAACAGAGAATTAAACGGACACATGCAGAATACGTTAGAAGTTTTCAAGTATAGGAAACCTAACTGAAACCTAAACATTTGCGGTATTTTTTTTATTAAGTTTTCATTGCAAGACATAAACCAGCAACCCTTTTTAACCCTCTCCCTGCTGAATAAAATCAAAGTGTTCTATTTCTGCATTTGATCGGGCAACTTAAGTCGCCTTCAGCAGGGAGAGGGTTAAAAGTTCCCTTGAGGTTGAATTGCTTAGGAAACCCAACACATCCTTTTGGCATTGGTTAATACAAGATTTGCTTGTAGAAAGGCGATAACACCCAAAGGAAAATTTAATGTACGAATAAAGCAGCGTCTACACTATCAACATTTCGGCAACATGTTGGGACACACGGTGTCGGGTTACAAATGTTGTGGAAATGTTGTGGAAATGTTGTGGAAATGTTGATAGTGTAGACGGGCCTTAATACAGAACGTTTTGAGAAATAAACAGAGGTGTTAGAAAAGATGTACCACATCTTATTCATTCTCATTTGCTAATATATGTTACTTATACCATACAGTCTTTCTTCCATATCTACCTCTCATTCATGAAGCTTTCTGTAGTTATTTTAATCTTTTTTCATCGTAGGATATTTTTCTCATTCACGCCTCTCCCCCTCACGTCTCTTCTTTCACTCCTCTCGGTATATCCCATCTTATCTCTATCCATCATGTGTGTTTGTCTCTCCTTGTCTCTCGTCTTTTTCGTTCTCTCTTTCTCTCCCTCTCTCCCCCCCTCTCTCTCTCTCAGTAGAATTATAAGGTACGTGGACACACTAGTATGTGTCGTCTATAATTTTAATTCTTTTAAATCGGAATTCAATGTGGCTTTAAATGGTATTTCGCCTATTCTCACTGATCTCAACCTATAGACAGGGGAAACTCGCAAACATCGGTAACAATTTCCAGTGTTGCGTTGCACTTGTGTTCACTGATGTACATACCATCATGCCATTATCGTATACGTGTCATCCGAGGGAAATTGCATCAATGTAATTACAGAATAATAATAGAACCGATTTGTTATGTATTTAAAAAATTCCGCATACAAACAAAACCACACAGCCACTGCACAGTTATAACTGAAACTGAAATTAGAAATAAAATCGCTGCGGAAAGTAAAAAATATGTTCATGCTCACGGTTTTGTCAGTGCCCTACAGTATTACACAACGGAACAATTAATACACTAACGGCAACTTCGATACGGTCAGGGCAAACAACGATTTAATAAATAAAATAACAATAGCAAGCAACAGTGTTTCGAGTTGAGATAAACTATAACATTCGTTAGGCGTATTATTGGTTCGACTGTTTCAGGAAACACTGTTACTTAGCTATTGAAATAAACGAATATAAATAAAAATGAAAAGTAAAAATGCACGTTGGTATTTCTCGTCTCTCCTCTATATAGCTCGTTGACGTTGGTGATCACAAGTAATCGGTGATAATTTTGCCCTACGTTCTACTATAATGCGAGACAAAAGTATCACCGCTTGCCCGAGATCTCCGAAAATACCCATCCGGTTTTTTCCCCTAGTAGCCAGAGGTCATTGATGGGCCAATTCTGTTCCCACCGGCTCACCATACTTCGCCTTCAGTCACGTGACCAGCAGCCAGCAAGTCAAATGTAACGACACGCACGATACGTTACGACATCTACTTGCAAAACGCTGCGATACATTTAAACAAAGAACTGAGGCCTTTTGGAAACAAATACCAAACGACAAACACCACGTGGATAAAAATAAATAGGCTACCATATCAAGACAACAGAAGCTCAATAATATACAGTTTAGAAATGAATATAAACAAGTAATGTTCCCTCTAATGGCTTCTGAACGATATCCACCCTCAAGGACAGGGTATGGTTACTCGAAACCCTCACATCTAAATTACGATACCATAAGCACTCTCGTAGCAAACTCAAATACACGGGATCGTGCACTTACGAGAGCGCTATGGTCTCATATACTAGTAGTAGAGATGAGAGCATCCAGAAACTACAGTTTACTCACGATGTTTATTGAAGGTGGCACTCGGAAAGGTTTAAAGCATAACCTCACCGCACAAGATTTACTGCATTTATACACACTCGCACATATCCACATATTAGTATGTCCACATATTCACATAGATAAGTATCCACATATTCATATATTCGCATATTCACATATTCTCATATTCACATATTTATATATTCGCATATTCTCATATATATACATATCCACATATTTGCATATCCACATATTCACATATCCATACATCCCATACCGCTATTGACATATTCACATACCCGGTATTGACATTCACATACCCGGTATTCGCCTCACAACATGCAATGATTCCATCACAATCACATCACAATCACCACACAACCATATAGTTTCAAACAATCACGTAATACAGCAGGGTATCATTTCAGGAAGCTCTCTTATCCACTGCGAAACCATAGCGCTCTCGTAAGTGCACGATCGTCATGCGAGGGCGCTATGGTTTCGTGGTGGATAACAGAGCTCCGTGAAACGATGCCCAGTATCATACAGCCATACAATCACACCACGAGGGACATCCTTGGGATCGTGCTCACTAAATATAGTTAAGACCTACATATTTCACTAAAGTATCATGCCTGAAGTCTGTTTCCGGTTATAGTAAAATCCTGGTCTGCACCATGATTAACTACACAATACGTTCGTGAAACATAGGGGAGTTGTTTATGTCCTACAATTATCCCATATGATTATCTTGTATCCGATGACCTTGACATAAGGGATTTACTTTTCTCATTTCCTGGACGAGTAATCCAACTTGCTCCCAACTTATACATTCATTAGACTTGTTTAAGGCAATCCACGACTATTGCTCAAGGTGCTGTTCATATTACTTCATGCCTTCATGCTATTATAGCTGTATGTGTTTTACTTTCAGAATGCAAAATTACGGACGTGGATGTGTGTGACTGTGCGACTGTGTGGGAGTACGCATGATTGTGTGTACACGTATGTATGTGCGTGTGTGTGTGTGTGTGCGTGTGTGTGTGTGTGTGTGTGTGTGAGAGAGAGAGAAAGAGAGAGGGAGAGAGAGAGAGAGCGGGAGAGAGTCATACAGAGACGGGAGTAAGGGGAAGGAGAGGACGCTAATCACCGGATTAATGCATTACTAACGTATATATATTTATATATATCCATATATCCATATCAGTTTGCTGGCAAGATATACACACTGATCTTCGTGTGCCAACTGCCAATGATGCTGTAAAACTTCGCACTTTTACACTTCTAAACCAAAGACATCCAGGTGCATACATCCTTTCCTTACGACGACGGGAGCATTCATTGCACACAGTCGTATTCGATGTCAATAGGGATAGATCAACATTAAAATCAGATCAGCAGTGCCGCAAGAACGATCTCCATCGAGTCGTGCTTAACACCATCAAAGCAATAACGGACATTTAGGAAGGAAGCCATGGTATCTCGACCATTAACCAGACTCATAGATGTTTCCTGTAAAGTAAACTGACTTGACATTATAAGCTCTCCACCACGACAGCTGAAAGCAGGGCGAGACTGTTAAAGTTAACTCCTCGAGACTGTTAAAGTTAACTCCACCTGTAGAGTCGTTAACCTTTTACCAGACTTCGTGAAACAAAAACCTAAAGGCATTTATGTATACGCCAATCTATTGCGTGAATGTATATCTCCTATGCATTCAAACTGATATTTCCGAACACGAAATAACTCCCAAGTTACGATTCCCGTATTACAAAGACTCTTTCAATAGGAAAAAGAAATAAATCCTGTTAACATTCTGAATGACAAGGCAGGGAACAAGTTCAGACAAGCGGTGTAATTCCAGTTTTGTAATTCAATTTAGCTTGACTGAAGACGTTGTGGGATGTTTTTAATACTGCTGTTTCTTTTCTTTAACTCACCTTTTCACAGAACGAATTGTGTCAACCCCTTCGTCTCCGTCACTCCATCCGTTGTACTGATCTGAAACACGCGGAAGATTATATACGATTAAATTGAGGCCACAGCAGGACATGAACAGAATCATAACAGGATCTTGGAAGGGCACTTTCAACTCGGCTATTGATATATACTGCAAATCAAATAAAAAAGCAATACACAAATCCGTCTTGTTCCAGGATACTAACATAATTCTAACAGAATCCTAACAGAATCCTAAGAATCAGAACATAATCCTAACAAAATTCTAGCAGGATCATAACATAATCCTAACAAACATAATCCTAGCAGGATCATAACAAAATCCTAACAATCCTAACATGATCCTAACAGCACCATAGCAGGATCATAACATAATCATAACAACCCTAACAGGATCATAACAGAATCACAACAGAATCCTAACAGGATCCTGGCAGGATACTTTCACCTCGGCTATTGACATAAACTGCAACGACAAAAAAGCAACTAAAAAGACGTTTTGTTCCAGGATCCTAATAGAATCCTATGAGGATCCTGGCTGGACACTTTCACCTCGGGTGGCCTGGTTTATTTTTCAGCATCTACGTTAGGTCCGGACAACTAACATGGCACCTAACGATATTCCGTGCCTGCAGATAATTTAGATCCTGGAAAACAAATTCGGGACTGTACTACCACAGTCCTTCGGCACTTTACTACCGCGGTCCTTCCTTGTAAACAGGTGGGCATACACTTTGCTTCACTCCTGCCTACACCCATGTGTCTGATGATGCCATGCATCCTCGAAACACAATCGTAGAGACTGCCTTTACGCTATCGTTGTTCTATCTTTTCAATAACATCACGTGTCCACTAAGAGACCATTACTAGCATTCTCGTAGATATCAAACGCATCTTCGAGGTTGTTGAACTGGCCAATAGAGTCTAATGCCACGAACGTTACTAAATGTCCCTGGAATATTTTCTGGTATTCGGTAAAAAGATGGATACGAGAGCGTTATTTTCTTTTGGTGGAAATGAGAACTTCGTGAAAAGGTGACCTAGGGCCATGTTCCCAAAACTGTCGTAAAAGTAACAACATCGTTAAGCCTTCGTGGAGGAAATAGGAAGAGTCCAATGTTCCTCAATGAAGATACGATGTACGATAGCTTCGGGAACATCTACACAGAAAAATAGTTTGGTTTCCTGTTCCAGTATCCATTAAAAATGATTCCTGCACACGATATTTCCCTTTTCAGTATAGGTATATTTATTTAAACAGTACTTTGGAAAACGCTTCCATACAAAACCGAAAGTCGATATGCATTTCATAATATTCAATTCTTGTGTCTGGTGACAGTAGTTATTAATACGCCCGGCACTTGGTGTTATTCGCGCGCTACTAGGTGTTGTTTGTGCCTGGGCAGCGGTTAAAGAAGCCGTCAAAATCTCTGTCAGTTGTTTAATCAGTGTCAGCAAGAAAATCGATTTCAAGTCTCAAACAAACACATCAAAGTCTGGGTTTCCTCGTCGCCATTGTGTGTCCCCCATCTACCTGTCACCTCATGTCGCCATTGTGTGTCCCCATCAACCTGTCACTAGCCATGACAGAGGATTTTGGGAAAATAATAAAATCATACTTTATGATATATCCTCATGTTCAGGAGCGAGAGAAATAGTTTGATGCAAACCCCATAGAAATATATTCACTAATAAGCGAGATATTCAATTTTGAACACTATATTTTGAAAATACGAGTCTACCAAATATTGCGCCTGCCTGCGAAATGTGTTCTT
>JAUTBX010126649.1:0-10365 GCA_032361465.1 Lepetodrilus tevnianus | reverse complement strand
GTAGTAGTAGTAGTAGTAGGTAGGTAGTAGTAGTAGTAGTAGTAGTAGTAGTAGTAGTAGTAGGTAGTACAACATACACACTTATATAGAGCAAATATTCAGAATAACTGCTAAAATGCCTTATTTGGAATTGGGGATGAACAAGGATCATTCATAAACCTCTTTAGTTTAAATAAATGAGTTTCTAGATTCGCTCAAACATAATAATATGTCATTATATGACAGAAGAAATAGAAAATTAGTTATGTTGCGCTTATTTCCCTGCTCTCTGGACTTGCATCAGGGAGGATCCTGAGTAATCTGTCAGTGCATACATTGTACGACAGACAGACAGAGACAGACAGACAGGCAGGCAGGCAGGCAGGCATACATATAAATATACGCAAGTATGCATCAACATACACGGTCAAAATTCATAACAACTGCTGCTTTCTACAGGGTTCTAGGGTTTCCTATTTAGGCTGATAACAATGATAAGGATAACAATGATAAGGATAACAATGATAAGGATAACAATGATAAGGATAGCAATTCCCTGTACTGAACGATGGTATCAGAAATAGTGTCAACAACTAACGACGTATGGTAAATGCTTCCGTATTGATTTGGGGTGACAGTTTCTGACCGTGTTAGTTTTCTATTAGGTGTCAAGACACGTGTCTGTCTGTCTGTCTAAATAGTATTATACTATAATGTATCGATGAGATAGACATAGACAGAGAGGGGGGAATGAGTGAAGGGGAGGTGAGAGAGATAGTGCGTATTTTTGTGAGAGAGTATGTGTCTGTGTAAATATGAATTTGTGATAGATGTGCGTGTATGTATGTATGTACGTGTGTGTGTGTGTGTGTGTGTGTGTGTGTGCGTGTGCGTGTGCGTGTGTGTTTGTGTATGAGTGTGTGCGCGACTCGTCAAGATATTAAGGTCATACGTATAAGAAAGCTAACTACTTCATCTTTAAGGTCATTAAACCAGCGGGAATTAGATAACGTCCTATATTTGTATTCAGGACACGTCACCTATACAAGTTAATACAACCAATACAACCATTTCCTTGAGTGATATCCCAACATGTAAACATGTATTTACTAATCAACAAAGTAATCTATCATTATGCCTAAATTACATACAGTTCGTTATGCATGTCAATTCAAAACAAATGACATACGAAAGGGTCATCACTTTGCTAATAATTAAAACGACGATCATCTAATGATGTATGCGCTAAAATAAGTCATTAAATGTTCCTTGCGGTCGGTATATGATATCGGATTAGTAACTAAATTCCGTCAATGTACACCTTTAAAAGCAGTATGTCGTCCAGGTAGCGACAACCACAAGATGATGATTAGATGGTCCAAAATGTCTAAATTTTAACTTACCCCGTTAAAAGACTTTAGAACAACCATGACGCCGGGCAGCTGACTCCGAACACTAACAAACATGTATATAATAATGCTTAACCTGAACCGGGAAATGTTTCTAGAGGGTAATGAGGTTGTAAGGCATACGCGAACAGAAGCGTGAATTGCACTTATCGCTCAGAGAGGTCCTGTATGGGTTATGCAATGTAAGACTCGACAACATTTTCTGATCTGTCATATTAATGTAGTAAGAATGGCATCGATAGACATGCAATGATTATGTGTAGGGTGTACGGGGTGTGATGTGTACCTATATGTATGTATGAGACAAACATTAAACGAACAAATAATATCAGGCAGTCTACGACATCTAGATCTATATTCTGCTCTCAACTGCAATGTGAAAAAGAATAATTCATATTTATAACTCCTAATTCCTTATTTTGGTTTAGGTGTTTTGTTGTAACTATTAACCGTGTTTTCTGAAAACGAGAATACATTGTTCCAGTATTAATAGTAAATAAACATACCGGTAGTGTACATTAATGACCTCCTGAACGTGATAACTGCCCTTATATAGATAGATATACACGTGTTCTAAAGGTGGACATAAAGAGCCGATAATTATTATCTTGACGTCATAAGCATTGTATCTGGCACCATCTGATGATGGTCAGTGTCCGCTTGCTATCCGACCTCTGTGACTGTGTAGTTAGTTCCTATTACTAGACGACACGTGACCCCGACAATACGAAACGTTTCCAGCACGATTCCATTCTCAAGCTCAACATGTTATATGGAGATGTGTGAATAAAACTTTGAGTTGACCAGGGGTGCGTACAATAGAGAATACGTATTCATATGTATTCATATGTATTGCTACAGAAGCCGTTCAGCAACACGTGTAGCAATACGTATTCACACTTTTCACTATGCGTCCAGTCATTTTCCTACTAACCCTTTCAAGATAGAATACTGGTATTGTATACGTATTCTCTATTGAACGCACCTCAGGAAATCGTACTAACATTTCTTGAAATCTCAGACCAGGCTTAGAGTATCAAAATGACATTGAATACGTTGAATTGTGAACAATTGGTCATGCTTTCGTACTAAACACTTTTTTCGTAATCGATAGGCCAGGCTGACCAGATAACTACTGCAGTTTATATTTCCAGAAATGTAATAGTACGGTGAATCAGCACTATATAACACTGACTGACTGGGTATTATGTTCCACCCTGCGTTATATGACAAGATGAGTACATTCTGTTGTTTGGGTTAGACCGTCTCCCACAGGGGAAAGTAGAACTCCTGAGAGCGACGACGTCGTCTAACCGAGATACAATTACAATACAGTAGATGGTCAGAGATAGGGGAGATTCTACGCATACAGAACAACACTAATAAGTAGACTATTCGCTCATTACACCACTCACTGTACTAAATATCGTGTACTTACATCCAGTGCGCTGCTCAGAATTAATCCACAGAAATAAACATTGATTTCCCCAGTAGTATTAATACCATTATCTATATTACTGCCACTGTTATTAGTTATTATTTTGTTTTTATTAGTATGTGGTTTTGTTGCTGCTGTGTTTCTTATTGTTATTGTTACTATTAGTAGTAGTAGTAGTAGTAGTAGTAATAGTGTAGTAGTAGTAGTAGTAGTAGTAGTAGTAGTAGTAGTAGTAGTAGTACTATTACTATTATATTTATTGTTGGTGATGATACGTCTGATATTCCTAACATCATTATTATTATTATCGTATTATTATTATTATCGTATTATTATTATTGTTGTTGTTGTTGTTGTTGTCATTATTATTATTATCGTATTATTGTTGTTATCATTCTTAGTATTACTATTGTCGTTCTTGTCATTGTTGTTGTTGTTATTAGTGTTGTTTTTGTTGTTGTTGTTGTTGTTGTAATAGTATTTAAAACCATTATTAATCGCAACACCGAAATAGTATCCATCAATTATTATTCATAATCAAATGTCCATCAATACATTGTTTAGCTAGAAACAGATCTTTACATGATTGTTTGGTATGGTCTGGAAACGTATTCACAACCTATTGCAGACTACTAACAATTAAGTTTTGACTTCGTAATAAATTAATTACCAAGAACTGTCACGCATCTGAAGTCGGTATTGTACAGAATTTAGTCATGAATTACTTCTAGTTAATTTTCATAACTGTACGAACATTTAAGACAATGCAATTCAAGTGATTAACAAGAACAACAATGGTTTTCGCACTAGAACGTGTAAAGTGATCTGTAGAATCAAGTAGGCGCCAAGAGAAAAGGAACCCGCACTCATAGGGACGTACACACGCTCAAATACACGCTCAAATACACATACACATTCATAAACCCACACGTACGATGTCACATGCCTACACACAATGTACTCTTAACGTTGAACAAGTGAACCCGGAAGTGGTGGCTTAGCGAGTTATTCTATTACACACGAGCAATATATCATTTCCGGAAACACTTATAGCAGCCGAAGTGGCTTTGTTGAGGATATATTATCACCTATTTCGATAACACCGTCACATAATTATTAGATACAAGGGTTATAATAGAGATATCAGATTTAAAGAGTCTAGCTCTTAATACCCTGTCATATGCCATTAAAAAATCATAATAATAAAAAAGAACAAGAAAAGAAACGTGTTTCCCCTGATAGAAGACAATATAACTTCTAGACCAGACCACTTTTCTATAGTATATATAGGAACAGTGCTTGGGTTGGGAACTATTGATAAATATAGCCTTGAATTTGATTTGTATTTCCGGTTCTGCGCAACCCATTGTATTAGGGTTCGGGTTGCCTCTCTAGATCTGGATATCTGATGGGTTGGCAACTTCATAAAAAAAAAAAAAAACTTTCTCATGAGACGGATGCTTAGTAGTTTTGTTTATTATATTGGTGTGTGATAACGTGAGGAAATCCATGAAGAGATGTACGGTAACATTTCATCCAGTTGCGGTTAACAAAAAAACATAACTATTCATTTTCGTATCACTGTAGATGCGGTACGTGTCGCCTACTTCTAAATATAAATGATCAAAGGTTTTTTGCACAAATCCCAATATAAAATTTGAACATGAAATCGTAGTCATTTTCGGTAATCTCGGAGCCAGGTTACTTAGCATTTGGTATGTGCAAACCTGTATAGACCATTCGGTACCATATATTCTTCTCAAATAACAAGAAAGCATTGACAGTTCAGTCCATCATAAATATATTATATGTCCGCTAATACGTACAGTGCATAGCAGCGAAAACGTAAAACCGTGTGTACAATAATACATTGGTCGATTCCTTGAAAGCAATAATTATGCTTCCAATGTGTTGATTAATCTAGACAGAGAATATAATGTTTGCACAGCGTTGATAAATCCCCAAAGACAATGTATGTACAAACAGCGTTCTAAGGACAGCGGAACGATAACATACAATCATTCAGGCTTCATTGGATTCCGGGTTCCCATGACAACGCGGAGAGATCGCTCCGTAGTCATAATCAGCCTGGAAGCGGAGCACGGAATGAGTTACAGTGCCCGTATGAAGGACCGACGTCCTCGGCAGAGGCGTGTATCAATACGCCGGCGGAAGGACACATGCGACAAACCGTGATCATATAACCTTCGTCTTACGGGCACATTATTGAACGCGCGCTGCTTGGCACATCTATCCTGCAGCTCGGGGATTCTATTACTATATCGTAAATCCCAGGATTCGTTCCAAAGTCTGGAAGCTTTCGCGGAGAGAACCGGCACAGAAAGAAAAACCCAGATGGACGGGATACTACGATGAACCTGGTCGTGACATAATGAAGACTGGCAATAGCTCTTGCATCATCTACACGCTATGTTGTCACGCGGGTGCGTGCGTCTCTCCGGAAGTGCTAACAGGTCTCGCATGGCTTTCAGAGACCCAGACATTCAAATGCATCTCGTATAAAAAAAAAGGTTCCCTTTCATTATGTCCCAAAGATAATTTAAGCCCAGGGCAAGCGGCCGGAATGCGATATTAGGATTGGTCATTGGTCTATGAATGTATACTAACGGCTTTATTTGATTCCGTTGCATTTCCAGTTGTTATACTCCAATATAATAAAGTTACATAGAGAATAAGGAAGCATTAGATAGTGTCTACCATATCTACCAGGAAAAGCAGAAACATACAGGTGGCAAATCTCCGATTGGGAGAATGTAAACATATTTATAAAAGTGGTTGTTCGCATTGATTCGTGTGAAATCAGTAAGCATAAATACTCGTGGTGCATTATACTGTATTAACGATGGTGTATGCATTAATACTTGATTTACAGCTATATAAATAAGTAATAACCCACTTGGAATGGACAAACGAAATTCCCCTTGAATCGTAGAGTCCATGAGTTAACTCACATATAGAGCAACACATACTCAATAATATACATTTAAGAGCACGGGGATATTTTGTAGCGAAGCATTCTACCAAAGCCTAGAACTATAGAATTATTCTTTCATTGCGTCTTCAAGTTCTTGAAAAGTACCTGGAACCTGTAGACGTTTGGACATTCTTCGTTGTCCAAGTAATATAAAGTTAAATTTATATATGCATAAGGTGTACTTGGCCTTAATTAGTTTTGTTGAGTATGTTAGCTATAATGCGTACCATTTTGACATGACATGGAAACAATTACTTGAACCAGTATGAACTATGATGACTATTGACTGAGACATCGTCCGCCCAAGCATGGTCGTCATTCCTGTATACTGTATGAGGAATCCATATTGGCAATCCCGATCTAATTAACGGGCAAGGTGCATTTGTAATTGTATAACAGTCACGAAACCGATTCGTTTACACCAGGATGGTCATACGACATCACGAAATCGGTCAAAGAAAATTGCCATTTTCCAGAAAGTCTACTACATGTACAGTTACATATAAAATATATGTCCCACCCCCTCTCGTCCCCTCTCTCTCCCTCCCTATCCCTTTCTCTCTCTATCTCTATCTCTCTCTCACACTCACTCTCTCTCTCTCTCTCACACACACACACACACACATACATCATGCACTCTCACTCCCCCACAATATCAGATGCCGGATGCAAAGCAGTTCTTCCAGTGCACGCAATAGACTTGCTTTAGCTTGGACTGGACACTTCACACTCAGAGATCCCTGATAGCCAATTGACACGAGCTGACAGTTGTTACGTGACAACATGCGCGTGGACTAGACATATGCATGCACTTCCTATAGATACGAATATAGTTAATCAATAATTTTGACCTTCTTTGTTGATATTTAATCATATTTGGATAACTAAACAAACTGAACTGTTACACCCAATATCCTTATAATTATAATCAAAATACTCAAACATGTATAATATAATGCATTGCATTTGGTAATCCAAGTTGAATTGCAATCTATTCGAGTATCATTTAAAATATAGATCTTAATCATGTTTGCATAGTATGTACAAGCGTCGGTTGCTAAACCATTAGCAGTCTTCTAATCTTACGCCCTTTCCTCTGGATGTTGCAATGTTATTTGCGATGCTTCATAAAATAAAGTTTGGAAACATTCGTAAAAATAAAATAAAGATCTGACTAAACACCATTGCGTACAGCATACGGGGTGCTCCTCATCTCTGTTATATATTTTCGGATAACCGGTTTTCGATAAAGTAAGCATAGATCGGTTAACTTCCCGAAATAAATAAAACAATATTATCGAAAATAATTGACGTTCGAAAACTTGTAACTGGACCATATAATAGTACAATGACGTGCATTACACTCGATTACCAACGTCACGTCTTAATTTAGTGCATATCTATCCACACAAACAAAAACTAGTCCGTAAAGTGTAACACCGTTTTCTTCCAATTGATAGCCAAGCCTGGCAACAGAACTGCGCTGTCTCAAATCTCCAAAAGGGATCATCATTCCATAGACTGTGCACCTTCATCTGAAAGGTCTATTGCCCTTCGCCTGCCGTGGCATCATTCAGACAAACCCTGGAATTCAATACTCGGTGTCATGCCATCCATTGACTACAGAGCACCAAAGGAGTCAACGAACTTCTCCGACTCAAGATTATATGGTTCCTTTGAAGCACCTCTGCAACCTCCGCGTGATCTGAACGCGTTACATAAGACTGCGCAATCGAAGGAACATTGGCATCCGGGAGCACACGGAAACACTACAGAGAATTGAGATTCATTCATCTACGTATGCATGAGCAATTTAATACAGCCTTGCTTCTGCGATATATACGTATACCATGCATACACGCACGCACCGGTGTAACTCTTAAAGCACGTCGGCTTCCGAGTGACTCATCTTCCGGGATGAAACTCCAATACGCCATTGGTGGTGTCCAGGTGACGTAAGGAGTTTTCGTGTGATGCGAAATAGCTACGGGGTTAATCAGTGCTGTATACTCTGTTTGAATATACATATGTGACGTGCATCTACTATCCAAAGGAGCATGCTCCTATGAGAGGT
Organism: Lepetodrilus tevnianus; assembly: GCA_032361465.1. Lineage (NCBI taxonomy): Eukaryota > Metazoa > Mollusca > Gastropoda > Lepetellida > Lepetodrilidae > Lepetodrilus > Lepetodrilus tevnianus. The sequence continues at coordinate 2,470 of JAUTBX010126649.1, read as the reverse complement.
CTTACTCCCCGTAGCATAACGTATAATGCGGAAGGAGATTTGTTAAGAAGCTCCATATTGGTAGCGAATAAATAAGCTAGGTGTCATCTCAAACGCATAATAATTGCTTACCATCTCAAAGGCATGATTGTAAGTTACGGTTACGGTAATTACGTATTAATGCTCTCACGAAGGCTGTGCGAAACTGCGTATAATACTCTAACGTAATCAGATCCCGAGATTACAAAAACAATCATAATACAATGTCATGCTCAGCTCAAGGTGTTGTTCTCAAATCCACATATAAAATGTGAGTATAAGCCTGAAATCGTACTAAATAGTTCCGTAATTTCGAGAACTGGTCGCCTTTACAGAACAATCGTAGCGCTATGAAGTCGTAACTCCTTATCAACTCCATGTTAACGTATTACTCTCATAACGCTACGGTTATAACCTTAACACTGGTATACTTCATGACCAATGTTGGAGCTAAGTGTACCTTAGAGTAATAATTATGCCATTCCGCACAGAAGGGTTTACAACGTATAGAAAGAAAAGAAATTTACCCATGCGGCTATAAGTTATTACCAATGGTCGACACTGAAAATATGACAGGCCTTGCAGCGGTAGGTTTTGGTATCATATAGCATGATGTACCTTCACACATGCTTACATTTGCACCAATGAATTACATGGAAGGGTTAAAGGTTAAATTGGTTAAAGGAAGAGGGAGACTTCTGTTCTATTAGCCTACATCTCGCCACCAGGGAACTATCGGCGGATCGATACATAGAGAGGTAAATGGGTCAGCGTCAAAGCTGATACTCAACCGTTTTGCGAATCATCCTTACAGTTACGACATTGGATGTCGTAAAACTGTATGTACCAAAACCTGTCAGACACAATAGCTATGCAGTGTGTTATGTTTATGAAAGATAATATTCAATAGGTTTCCAAGTCATGAGAAAAACACATTTTGAGAATTATCTTTACATTTACGACATTGGATTCATTTACGACATTTGATAGCGTTACGACATTACATTGCATGTCGTAACACTTCATTTTCCAACCCTTCGGACATTATGTCTGAGCTGGGTGTCGTAAAACGTACAAGTCAGACAGAACACCGATGAAGTCAAGTGTTTAAAGTGTATAGCATCGACAGTCAACACGGTCGATGAAATATTCAAAATCTGTGCAACTCAGGAGAAAGCAAACGTTGAGAATCACATTTACAGTTACGATATTGGATATCGTAACGTTTCAAGTGCTTACACTTCGGGCATTGTATCGGCCCTTGGCGTGAAGTTTGTACACATAGTCAGAGCTGCCGATATTGTAATATATACAAGCTCTGCAAGCCAGGAAAAAGCACATTGAGCAAGGAGCAACACGATCTTGTAGGATGTGAAGCGTATCCTGCTAATTTCGTACCTGAAATGAAATTTAGCGTACATAAATTGGGCGTAGACGCTAGTAAGAAATGCAACGACGCAGGGCCCGTTAATTGCATACTGTTATGTAGCGATATTGAAGGTTTAGGTTACTAAATCATGTCAATGAAATATCATAATGAATGGCCCCTCGTGTGGTGAGGTAAGTGTATACTATTGACCTTAACGCGCTAACGGAATATGAAGGTTTATTGCCTGCATCAAGGTGATGTTATACAGATGTTACCGACAACTGAAAATATTATGTTACAACAAGGTTATAATATTTTCCTTTTTTTTTAAAATTACTTACGCAATGACCCAAGTATGAAAGTGTGTGTGTTGGTTAGTTCGATGCGCTATTTTAAAGTCTCAGATTTTCAGGGATAACAAGTTATGGAATGTAATGAGATAGTCGGTGACACCGTGTCATAAAATATGGATCTGGACATTTCTGACATAACAACGTCGTAGAATGAATGTGGAAGTGTGTGTGTGTGTGTGTGTGTGTGTGTGTGTGTGTGTGTGTGTGTGTCTGTGTGTATGTGTGTGTGTGTCTGTGTGTGTGTGTGTACTAAAGTATGCCGTAACGGACATTTGTGACACTTGATAATCATATGTACTACATATGGAAATATGTAATGGTACAGTATATTACGAGTTTATGGAAGTTTGTGACAGGTGATACTCATAAAATGTACTATAATATGGAAATACGTAATGGGTAACAATAAGTACTAGTTAATGGAAGTATGTGACACTTGACAATTCCACTAGTACATGGAACTTTGTGCACTACCCGGAAATCTTTTATTGAATAAGCTGTGGTTGAATCGTGCTCTACAGCGCGAGGCTACTACAGTTAGTATAGTATAGCATTGTGCAATGAAATCCGCAATTTTCAAACCATTATTTTCGTATGAAATAATCAACACATTTCATTGAAAATTTGCAACATGTATGGTAAACGTCCGTACTTTTTGAAATACAAAGTTAATAGTCCGTCAGTCCACCCTATCTCACAATGCACTGGCCCATGCGCGTTCCAATGCTGT
>JAUTBX010126648.1:0-13305 GCA_032361465.1 Lepetodrilus tevnianus | reverse complement strand
AGGGTTAAGGCAACATTTCACATCATGGTCATTCAGATTGTCCTTGTTCTATTTGTCCCAATGTTAACATTCTTGATTCTTTAAGGGAGTCATTAAAAGAAATACCAATTGTTCATGAATTTAATATTGAATTAAATGTTATTAATTTAAGATCAAGTGTGTGAGAATAATGTTTAATGTTTGTCCAATATTTACCACATACATGTATCTAAAACCAATAGTGCAGACAAGTTTACATACTAAAAATATTCTACTAGAAAAAATACTGGTAAACATTTCACTGAGGACTAGATGTTAGACATTATATATAAAGTACATTATTATTGTTGTATGAAAAATGTATTTCATTTATATGGATTGAAAAATGTATGAATAATCTTCCTAATATTGAGGTTTCCTTTATAGTGCATACATACCACCCACATAAAGAATCATAGGACAATTTGTATGTTGCGCATCCAAACTCTTTCAAAACAACATACCGTACCTCTATTTGTAAAGAAAAGTTCATCATTGGTATATAAAACTGATAAAAAGAAACTGAAAAACGGGTCACTACTTTTTTCTATCTTCAAACGTACTCATTTTTGTTGTCAGTCTGAACAAGAGAAGTATTAAAAGATGTCACGGATGTCATGAAAAGAAGGTTCTTATGTAAGGAGTTAGGGTGGGGTTGGGGGTATATCCCTACTTGCAACTCTCTTACTATACCCCTGCAATGAATCCCAGCTTGAAGTGAGGGTATTCGAGTATGATGACTCAAGCTGTCAGAGGTTGGAGGTGGTACCAGGTACCAGGATACCACCCCACAATACCATCAGAGTGACAAACAGTATCCGTGACCAGGCTGGTTACAGCTGGGGGAAGAGACGAGATGTTTTCGGGAATCTGTCTATTCATCACACCTCTCAATAGAGCCTTCACGCTGTTGAGCAATCCTATCTCACTATACTGCAAGTGCACGTGTCCCATGGCGGAGGCAAGAGGGTAGACTGGGTATATGTCACAGATTTGTTTAATATTACAAGCGCCATATTATTAATTTTCTTTTAAATTGAAATATGATCTTTCAATATAATTTTTATCAAAAGACGAAAATGAAAAATGTTGGTGGACGATCAACATTGAAAATAATGAGAAAGGTTTTGTACCTGTAAATTATCTGAGATTTTGATATTTAATACTTTGGATCTTGCATGCTGCTGTCACTTTTATCATGTTTATATCTCGACCTGGACATTAAATAGAGAAGGATCCGAGTGCAGTTGGTACACTAATTGATGTGTAACTCACTTAATCTAAATTTGAACATCAATAATGATCTAATTTCATAGGCTCAATTAAATTTGATTGTGTAATGGAAACTATGGGTGTTCCAATACCTCTTCTCAAACTGTCACATGTGACACAGCTCTGACAACGCCATAGGAATAAACTTATAATGCCACGACAACACTTAAGTATGATCATTGCAAAATGATGCCAAGCCAGTGGCAATATTTGTAAGGCCATGACAAGATAGTGGCAATACTTGAATGCTTGTCTATGAGGACACATCTCCCCCAGGCAAGGGTACCAATTCCGAGCTTCGCTTACCTCCATGTTACACGGAGGAATCGGAGTTAGGTCACGTGGGCTAGGCAAGATGATGAGGACAATACAATGGCAAGTTGTATTGCCCTGACAACATTGTTATTGGTAGTGCCATGAAAACAGTGGCAACATTGTCAATACTATTACACAGTGGTGATAGTAGTAACACAGTAGTTACACAGTGGTGATAGTAGTAACACAGTAGTAACACAGTAGTAACACAGTGGTAGCAGTAGTAACAGTACAGTAGTAACACAGTGGTGATAGTAGTAACACAGTAGTAACACATGGGTAGCATTAGTAACTACATTGGTAACTAGTCATACTTGCCCGTAACTTGGCAACATGGCACCTTGTTTTATAGAATCAATGGTAACACAATGGCTTAACCAATGGCAACAATTGTAACATTTAAATGGAACATGTTTACCCCTATACTACCTGTTCTACCACTATGCTAATAACAATGCTGCCACTCTGTTACCAGACTGGTAACACATCGGCAACAATAAGTTTTTATTTGTCACCTGGGTACATTCCAGACGATTATTGCACCTAGATTGAAATCCTAGACAGCCAACAATTTCATTAAAAAACTAGAACTACATCACTTAATTTAACTTCATGGAAACAAGAATAGAAAATACATTTGTACGTACCCCCCTCGTGTGAGATTATTTCATTGCAAATTGCAATGTTTCATGTAAGTCCGTTCATTTGCAACAAATCACAACCATATGTCACGGAACCTCAAAGACACTTAATCCTCACAGGTCGGAAGTCACACTTGAGGCGCAGTCATTTCAATAGATCTGTCAACCTCACTGAGGTGTTCTCGGGTGTATGTAGTACTTTCACAGAAACACCAACACGTGCAAGTCGCTAAATGTATTCCGAGCCGAACATGAGAAAAAAAGTCAGTTGATTCGTGATAATGAGAAATGCATTCAAAGTTACTGTTACGATATTCAAATTTGAGGCATTACTTGTTGTATGGGGGGATTGATGAAGGGTCTGGTGGGAAGCTATAACATTAACATAACATTGTAGCAGGACAGTTGCAGACAAGCGACGGTATGCTACCGGACTGCAATTCAGGATTTCATGTTCACACACCTTGCAATACAGGTAGAAATAAAATGGCTTTATATCAGTAATTTTGTCCTACCCCTGCCTGATGAATAGTCGGCAATAGGTGTGTTGTGTTTGGTCATGAGCGTGTCAAAACTTGATAATACGACAGTTTTTCCTAGCTCCACTACTTCCATTATCCTAGAGAATTATCATCCGACAATTTCTAGGATAACTTGTTATTTACTTAGGATGGAGTTCTTAAATGACAAGGAATTGAGTAGATTGTTCTATATCGAGGTAAACTAAGTGATATTGGGACCAATTTGGGGTCTTTACACGTGACGTGAATCCTGAGAGACTGAATGAAAGATGTATGGATGAAGGAAAGAAAACACATTGCTGAAGCTGGATTGACAGATGTTTACTAGCTAATTGTGGCAAAGGATTGCTAACCAAAGGATTCAACAAAATGTGATAGTAATCTTTTGCAAGTGCTTATGAAAAGTAGTCAGATTTTGTGGTGTCATTTGATCATTGGCCTATGGGGTATATCATTTCATCATTAATTTTACTATTTCTATATCATTTCATCATTGGTTATATTTATATATTTAAAATAGTTCATCATTGGTTTTATTATTTCTATGTCATTTGATTATTGGCAATTTTATTTCTATATCATTTCATAACTCTCACTCCATCCCTACAGTTTAGGAAATGCATATATTATTTTAATTGCAACCGACTAAGTTTATATTCTGTGTATAAACACTGACAGACTGCCTATAGCTTACAGGATCGAGAGTTTCATGGTAAATACATTGATTCCAGAATGAACTTACCTCAGAGATAATCTGCCTCTTCTCCAGACTGGTGTCCTTGAATAGAGATATCCAGGGACTGTAAACACAAACCAGACCCGTTTAACAAGATGAAAACTCCCACATTAAAGTCAAGACCTAATTAATAGTCTGGCCATTCTCTGGTCATTCCGACTGACCAACACTGGACGTAGATCTATAGCTCGGTCAGCACTGACCACGACGCGCCAGCATTGCTTCCTTCGTGCACCTTGTCGTAGTTTCCAACATATGTCTATAAGTCATTATGGAAGGCTTATATCATTAAGGCCACAGGCTAACGCTGGAGTCCAATGGCACAGTAGATAGTGCTGAGAACAAAAGCCGGCTATTTTCAGATATTGGATTTATGTGCATCAGGGTGAAAGGGGAACGGTGTAGCACTTAACTGGACATTGTAGGTCTTAATACGCTGTCTACTTAGTCACATAAGTGGTACATGCATACCTGAGGGTTGGGGGTGGGGGAGGGTTTAGAGGGAGAGGAACTATACTTAATGTATGACCCGGTGTGATGACTGGCGGTGTGCTTGTACCGCTGTAATTCCTACTTGAAGACTTTGCTAGACACAACACTGTAACGGCATAATGGAGGTACCTGTGTCAGCAGTCATTGACGATCGATCACCTCAAAGTGTTGCATTGAAACTTTTGGGGACATTTTGTTTCGGTATTTCTAAGCACTAATGTATATTATCCCTTTACTTGCTGGAGGCAACTGGGGAAGCCCATTAGGACATTAATCATGTACTCTTGTAAACTTGTGGTATCAAAGTCTATATGTTCAGTCATAGTGATCAGTATTTAAGAGAGGATACAATTGTCTGATCTATGGTAACCTCTTTATAAAATAGATTACTGTTACCATTGGATGTACCTAATAGCAATGACTATAAGATAGTATGAACAGCAGCAGTATGATTGAAGAGAAAGAATAATCATATAACTTGCAAATATTAATACAATTATGTTTGCTCTACAATACTAATACTGAAATATCCACAAGTTACTTCAGACTGTATAAATGTAACTTTGTTTTGTAAAATATTTTGGACCTCTTGATTAAATTATGCAACGGATAATGGAAGCATCTTATTATGAAGAGGAAGCACTGGTTGACATGGTGATCTATCCCCGGCTACCTCCGGTGAAACCCTAAACCAAGGCCAATCTAATTATTCATCATTCCTGTAAACCTAGATCCTATAGAATTCTGAATATTGCATCCATGCACACCCGCCATCTACCTGAATGGATGTGACTTAACAAAGCTAATGAACTCAGACACAGGCTGTACTGACAGACATACACGTGATGGCGTACGTGTTCGTGATCTCTGATACATGACATATGAGTGAGAATGTACACCCTGATATATGCTCCACTTTTCTTTGTATGGAATCAAATAAGACACATGAACTCCACACTGGTGACAGTAGTGTCTACCCGGAGAAAGGATCAAACAACACTGAAGCAAACATGCTATTAATACAATAACGATCAGCAACATCGATAAGACTGGACATAAGCATCCACCCTGCAGTACGCCAAACTCGTTAACAGACTTTACCCCTGTAATTAGTGAATCTCAGGTGTGTCTGAGATTTGTCTTGGATGATTAATAATTAAGGAGCATCTGTAGGTCTCAACACTTCTATTGATAAAAGCAGGGTCGAACCTGGGCTGTCATGAACAGATACATGGTCTTCGAGATGGTGGCACTATCTGAAGTTTGTCATGGATCAATGGTCGTGTTTTACATCGGCAATGGAATACAATAAAGTATTGTCAATACCTTTTGTAGTAGCCATTTAGAGTGTTTACCTTGTGTCTTTACGGATGTTCATAGTAGGACGGTACATTGACGCGATACATTGACATCAATCGACATCATGAGAGACGTTCATATGTTGTTGTGTCGCCCTGGTACTTAATCCATAAAGAGAATGAATATTACTCTGACCTGGGAATACTTTTTTTTGTCTTGTTCATCTGTTTTCAAGTTGAGTGTACTTGAAATTTAGATTTGTCAATAGTATTTTTGTTAATGTTTTAAGTATGTGAAAGAACACATGAAGGGATTTTGAAGTTAAAGATTATTATTATTTCCAAATACAAATAATATGTAAACATACCAATTTAGCTAATGATAGTTAGAGATAATAATTATAATATACCAGTACATGCATGTGTAGATCTAATTCAATCTAAATAGAAGGCTTTTAACAAAATTCACATATACAGTAGTTACTACTAGTATTTGTATTCAGCAAAATCGGATGATGACCCCTTTTCCCTCGATATCTACAACATTTATTTGCTATCAGTATTCAGACCCATCTGGTGTACTCCAGGGGAATTAAATACAAGGTTATCTGTAATAATTATCTTATTAAATCTCAGTGGTGTTAAATCTGACCAGTAATCAAATCCAACAGCCGAACTTCTTCTCATAATCCCATCAAGAGCTTCTTCAGAGTCATTCATTGAATTTATCACAAAGATGCACACGCGTGGAAAAAGATAATTCCTCTTAATAAAAAGTCTTCTGTTTTTCAGCATGTGCATAGTATAATCGAGTTAATTCTAAAGACATGGCAACTTGTTCAGGTCATGTTTGTCAGATCGATAACCACTCTAAGTGGAATGTTGCCGCACCACCATAAAATTGGTGTAGAGGAGAATTGCAAGAATTAATACTGTTTCAGATAGAGCATATGCCTACTAGTATATCACTTTGGTCCAGAGATTTCCAGAGTCCAAAATTATGAAATAGTAATACGGTTATATCACTAATTTGGTCAAATATTAAAGTAGCATCTTCTGTTTTCTGTAAATGACACCAACAAAAGTTTGGATATGAATTATGAGATGCATAAACATGATGTATTGTTAAGTAGCCATTTAAGTAAGAATGTATGATATATGACAAACTATAAGTGTTTACAGAAAATATTGGTTTAATAGCTTTTGGAAATATGTATGTATCATAGGACTGTATCTACTTAAAATTAAACCTACTGCAAATGTATCATATTGCAGTGGATGTGTTTTTGCTATTTATGTGTTGGAAAGTGAGATCGACACAAATATGTGCATACTCACTTCTACGTGGGATATTCTGCATGTGGGATATTCTACATGTGGGTTGTGTGTTGCTATGTATTGTGATCACACAGAAGAGACGACGTGAACACATTGAGTGGCGGAGACTGGCACAGATGGATGAGACACGTACAAGAGCGCTACAAAGCATGTCAGAGTTTATCCCTTAATCCTGGAAGTGTGACCCCTCGCACCACATCTGAGAACACTTCTGGGGGAACCGCAACAGGAGCTTACAAAAGCAAAATGGCAACAAAATGACGGCATTTCGGCAATGAAAAGACCATTAAACGGCTCTTAACAGGACTAAACAACAGTTAAATTTTCAGGATGAAAAGAAATAGAAATGAGTACAAATGAAAAGCAGCAGGATCTGGCTTCAAAGGCACTGACCCCTGTCCAGCTCTGTGGGTTAGGGTGGACACAGAGGCTTGATGTTTGACGAGATTTGTCCTCCCCTCGGTCCTAAGTACTGTCCCTCTTTATTGTTCCCAAAGCCCCTGTGTTGCGGTCTTGCCTTCCACGGACAAAGCCGGTTGTCTCCCCCTGTCAGGATTTTGAGTAATGACACTTTGATATGTATGTCTGATAGTGTAATTAAAAAGCAGGGACTCAGTAGTCAGCCTTGCTGTGACCCACTAATAGCTCGCGGACAAGACTGGACATTACAACATATGGTCAGCTCTCATACATTACCAACATTAGGGTCAACCCATTATGATGTGGCAATAGTGTATTCACTTTGAAATTATTCATAATGATGTCGAGGGGAAAATTATAATTTATATACATGTATTTTGTACAAATTCAGTTAGTATTCTGCTAATATTATATTTTAAATATTAGTATAGCAGGTAATGTAACTATATTGTCCAAAGTGTCTGGTTTTGTTTTAATTAATAATTAATTAGATCTAATAATTACATCTATACCAATGGAGCTAGTAAGTATTGTATCTGTATAAATATAATTGTATTATTGAATTGTTGTATTATGCCCTGTCATGAGAATAAATATTGTTTAAATAATTGCATTTCTATTTATTTTCTGTGTCTTCAGGTTGCAAAATGGAACGCTATGATTTGCATATTATTGCGTTGCTAGTGCAATAACTACGACACATATCTCAGTTTGGTTTCGTCAAGTCTGGCTTTCCATTATGGACTTAGCCGCAATATAATGTGTCATCCCTATCAGAGAACTGCAGCTGTACAAAACTAACGCAATATATTTATTTCCAACGGAATTCCTTTAAGATTCCTTGCGAGTCCTTTCCGCGAGTTAATCCAATAAAGTGTCGGACCTGGTCATCGCTATGATCTCATCGCAGGACAATGGTCATCTATTGACCGACCCAGAGTCACTGTCTGCCCAGTTTGCCCACTGCTTATTTCTACATCAAAGTTGCCTGTCAGTTATCTCGACCCTGCCGCGAATCTCACCGGCTCTTTCAGACGATCATTACATGAAATTTTTAAAAGGTTGAGAACTTGTTGTGAGGAGGATTTAATTGTCTGGTCGCTAATGGAGGGTCGGCGAAACAAATTTGTACCTCCGCTTAACAAGCGGTTGTAAAATTGTATCTTTTCACGAGGGTCAGAGGTTTATGGACTGTGGCTGTGTGAAAGTGTTGCAAATTGAGATGTGGAAGTCATAGAAGTGTACCGACATCACTCTCGGGTCCCTGTGTTACGACATATTGGAATCTGTAAAACTTCATTGCATTCATTCCCAATAACTAAAATAATAGCAAGCATTCCCTCTTGAGTAATTCAGTGTATTTTCGCATGCAATAAACCATTATATCTCTGACATTTAAATGTTGTCAGAATTTTATGATTTTATGATATTTGGGGTTGTATTGTTAGTTACGACTTTAATCACTTTGATATTACAAGGAATGTTTTCCGTTAATGAATCTCTACGATTATGGTTATACAAAGGGGAATAAAACAGGTTGAATTTAAACATCGTTTTCCCACGTTCCAAGGAATCAATGAACATCAGGCTTTTGGTACTAATCCATATTTCCTAGCAATTTTCTCTGTCATTTTTAATTCATGTCTGAAGATGAGACCAACCAATTTATAATTTTGTACTTGGCATACTCTATATTACCCAATGTAACAATATAGTCTACCTGCTGGCAATCAATATTGATGTATTGTCAACTAATGCAAGTCGCTGATCAATTTAAGTAAATCTATTATTCAGAATTCTGTGCCATGTATTGTAGTGTTGTAGATAAGTGCTCATACGATTTCAGAACCACATAAATAGGAATTATGATGCTCAAATCTCTGTGATGCTCTACAGGTAGTAAATGACATACTTTTAACATTGAGAATAATATAGTTCATCACCATGATCACACTAAAAATAGTTCTAATATCTAATGAGAGCAGTAATCTCTTATTCCTACTAGTATTTGGGATATGGTAATTGTTGGTATTACAATATCTTCTTTGGAAGGCTTCTTAGATAAAAGACCTTCTTTTTTTTTATTAGTGACTGACCACAATTCACTAACTTACAATTAATCTTAGATCTAGTTAACAAAATAAAGTCCATGAAAAATACTTAAATGTATAGCTATTGAAATCTATATGTATTGCAATCTACATGCAATATGCATGTAAATGTCCATTCATTGCAATGTACCTGTAACATACATACAAGAGTTGAGATGAACATTGACATCACTTATTGATGTACATGTAACATACAGGAGTAGAAATGAACACTGACATCACCTATTGATATCAATCTATGTGTATTGTAATGTACTTGTAACATACAAGAGTTGAAATACACAGATGCATCACCTATTGGTGTACCTATAACACACAATATTTGAAATGAACACTGACATCATCTTATCATCACCAGACCAGCGCATGACCCCGACTCTCTTGACTTTTGACCCGTGTGTACGGAAGCGGGATGAGACTCTCGCTGGCAGCATCAAGGCACCCACTGTTGACGGCGCACTTGTTTAATCAAGGTCACTCAGTCACCGCAACGTCTTCCCGTAGGTTTACCTTCCTCCCACTCTACGTAACTTGATGGCCCCAAGTATGTCCTCCGTACCTCGCACAACAAGGCACGCTGTCCACAGAACATTCTTCATGCTTTAATTGCAGGTCCAGAGGCCTGCCGAAAGTGTGACCCCCCATGAAAAAAATATTTGAAAACATTGCGTTTAGGACGGTCACAGGCTCAAAGGCCTGGTTACTTCGGTCAAGTGTTGTAGCACTGTAACCATGTTTAGCGTACTTAGTGGTAACTTACTTGCCGCAAATATGTCACAGCCACTTACATTTACAGACAGGTTCTGACAGTCAATCTATGTTAATCAGTTAACCCAATCTTTGTTAATCAGTTAACCAATACGCCAGAATCCAATGGAAAGTAATTGCATCACTAATGTTCTTTAAGATGTTTTTTTTTCTAAAAATACGATGCTCTAAGATTCATGAAGTACAGAATTATTCTAAAAGTGATCTGTGGACATTTCTACATTAATTCATCAATTTCTTTAAACGTTTGCCAATATTTCTGCAATATGGTAATGGTAATCAGATATTGGAGAAGCATGTGTCAGCTGGTCCATGAGATGTGATCACCATTAAACATGACGCTAAATTCCTTTCCTAATTACTCTTGAATTTCAAAACGTTCTCATATATCTTACGACATTGGAGTATACTAAATGGTTTGTTAACTCAAATCCATTGTAATAGACTATCAAGGGGATATTCTGTGATCTAAGTATATGGGTATTATTCAACTTGACAATAAGCTTCAATGAGATGAATAACATAAAAAAAAGTTGTTTAAAATAACTCAATAAATCATTACAGTAAGACACTATAGTGAAACGAGGACAGAGGTCGATAGAGATGAGACTTAACCAAGATAATTATAGCTTATGGATCCCTTTGAATATCCCGGACTTGTGATACTGTGGAAATCCCAGCTGATGGAAATTCTGATAGGCCAAAGCTATAATCATTGAAACTTATTTGCTCTTCTGGGAGCCGCGATAATTGTTCGTTGTAGTCGCTGGTGTCATGGTGGCTTCATGGTGGCTTCACAAACGTGTCCTGATTTGCAGTTCAAATATCCCGTTCGCGAAACACTGACAAGTGTGTGTGTGTGTTGTCCGAGTTGGTTGACAATTCTCTTGGAAAATATGTGGAAACTTTATAAAATACATTGTTGCAAGTCATTGTCATAATATTTGAATATGGAAAGGTGATGAGTGTGTTTATATTGATTGCCATGGATTACCAGAGGTACATTTAGTTATTGGACGATACACTTGGCTTACTGTTATAAGATGGAGATGTTGTAGCAACTGAATGTAAATAGAAAAATGAACAAGAACGATAAAAGAAATAGGAGGAAAAATCAACGGCAAATAAGAAATGTGATTCAGAGTCGGATTCAGAATCTACTGATCAAGCCTACTGTTCATATAAACTACTTTCAATCCTACTTTCAATCAATCCTACTTTCAATCAATCCTACTTTCAATCCTACGTTCAGTCCTGATGTATAAGGCTTCTACCATACTCTTTTACTATCATTAATCTTCATTTCTTTCTTCCAAACATGTCTATTTTTTATTTTAGCCAACCATCTTGAAACAGCAAAATCTAAACTCCTACAGTTAATTTCGTAGAGTACCTAGTATCAGTGACAATGTTATTACTTGTACGATAAAGTAAACAAGACAACTGATTTACAAACCAAAATAAATCTTCAAATTATGTAGATGAACATTGTATTAGCAATATTTGTATCAGAATCAATAACATAAAGATATATACACCATATTTTGGTCAAAATACAATCAGAATTTCTAAATAATTTCAATAAAAAATAAATAAATATACTTTTTCTTTTCATGAACATGTACATGTGTATACAATAACCCGACATGGTTTATGTTGAAGATATGTTTGCCCAATCATAAAACTAGGAAATGTATACTCTGAATGCCCTCAAACCAAATGAATTGAAAGCAATTTAAATGCATGTAATAAAATTGAAATAAAGTAACACAAGTTTTGTGCAGTAAATACATACACATTTGTACACAATGAATTCCATACCGCAATGAAGTACACTAACATTAACTGCCACCAGTGTTTGATTTCTGCAGACATGCAGGTATTCTATAACAATGAATTCTCCTTAACGGGAAGATATACTCTGTTAGTGATACAGTGTTAATCTTTCTTGGTCAATTCTCACCTTGCATTCACGAGATCGTACAGATTACAAAAACCTGGCAAAAAATTCTCGAAGGCTGTAAAAACCATGTAAGAGATCTATCATACGTAGAGATCATCTTTCGGATTGGCGATATTTAGTGTCTTTCGGGACTACGAATGGAATACGTGGCTCTTAAATATTTATCTGCTTTCAGTGAGAATGTAGACAAAGGATTATTGAACCATCTGGCCTCTTATAAGGAGATATATATTTTTACAAATGTTTTGTTAGAACATAAAGTTCCTACTTTAACATATTGTTATTTATACCTGGTTGACTGTTCATGTGAAGACTGACTGTTGAATTTACAGGAGGTTTATTTTATAACAGAATGATGCACAGTTTCTAGTTTTGTCTGCATGCAATCATGATTATTTGATGTACCAAAAAAAAGAAGGGGGGGGGGGTGGGGGAAGGAAGTGGGTCGCACATTCTTGATCTAAGTTGTCTGATTTCTCTTCGATCAATAAACTAAATGTAAAATTTATAAGTGCAGGAAAAGCAGAGAAGCTCTGCATGACACACACCTCATTTCTTCCGTGTAAGGAGTTGGTACTTTGAGAATAGAACACAGACTTGACAAACACGATAACTAGAACATTACCAATTAGTATTGTTGAAGGGGGTTCTTCAGAAGACTGTAGCGGATATAGGTGGATGGGGAGGTTGACATGAGCATACTACCGTAGTATAATGTGACAATCCCCATCTTAAATCCACCTCAGATGAATGTTGATGCCAACATTACAGAACTGATATTTTACTGAAATGTTTAATGATATAACATTTTCTTTAAATTTAGTTTTTTTAAATAAACTTGTTTGCATTGGACTACAAACCTAAGAGTAAGAGTATACCAGCCTTTGGAAATTTCCTATGAAATGAAGAATCCTCAAGCCAACCACTCTTATGGTTACTTTTCAGAAAGAAATAGTACCTAGTTGGCAAGTCTGTATGGATAATCACTAGGACCTAAACTACTAGAGCTGAAACTACTAGAACCCAAACTATGAGGACCTATAATACTAGGACAAACTACTAGGACCTAAACCAATTGGACATAAACTACTAGGACCTAAACCAATAGGACATAAACTAATAGGACCTAAACCAATAGGACATTAACTACTAGGACCTACCGATACACTAACAGGACATACATGAATAGAACCAAAAATAGAACCTGAACTAGTTTAATATTATATTTCAGACATTCACAGACAAATTCCCAAACGTCACCACCACCACCAAATCCTGACATGGCACAGTGGACATAATTATAAATTAAAGGCTCTTTAACCAATAAGACACAATTGAGAGCATCTTTTATTCATTACAGGAACTTGATGCTCTTAGCCATGAGAATATCAGATATGAGAATTCATTTCAAC
>JAUTBX010126637.1:0-10369 GCA_032361465.1 Lepetodrilus tevnianus | reverse complement strand
TATGTGACCTGTCATTGCATATTTCCCCATATTTTCTGCCATTTACTTCCGACATGAGATTGAGTTGAGATCTGCGCTAAAGCCCTCCATAAAAGACCGACGTTTAACTAGTTGAACTACTTATGAATGCACATTATTTTTATTATTATTATTAAAGTGGCAACATTGTTAAAATTCAATGTTTCTAATGATATTCTAGATGCATGTTGGACTAATGGTGTCATTTTGCATGTTTATTCAGCCAAAGAAGGAAAGAAGCTACGTACCAAGCTCATCAAATTGGCTGTGAAAGTGGAAGAAGATGAGTTTGGGGAAGATTTGGAAATGGTTAGCATATTTTGGATCTTTTCAGTTTACTCAGATGGTTCATTTGATTATCTCCCCTGATTCTCCAGGGTTTTGGAAGAGTTACCTCCCATGGAATAACATGTAAATCCTGTCAACAAGTGCTGACAATGATAACATAATAACAGCCTGAAGAAACTTCTAAATGTCCACTAATATGACAAACATTGTGTGTTTTAGGACTAGTGCCATTTTAAACACTGAAAGTCACCATTTCTTATCATTGCAGGTCATACAGATCGATCCAGGCTGTTATCGGGAAATCGATGAATTAATTCGCATGGATACAAAGGGCAAAGGTCAGCTGGAGGTCATTAACCTGAAGGAGGTGGAGGAGGGAGACGAGAGGCTGGAATAGCGCCGGTCGTCGTCATTGCAACCGTCCTCCTGTCCTATCCAGGTCCTGCTAGTGCATCTCGTTCTAGGCACCGGTGCAGACATACCCAGCCGCAAGAACGAGGTTGGAAATTCTATAAAGAATTTGGAGCGTACAGTGGGCAGATAACTCTGGGATTTCCTCATCCCCTTGCAGGAAAGTGATGCAACATTGTGTCTGGCTTGTGCATTTCACGAAACGTTCGTACTAGTAGTCCTTTGCATAATCAAGGTTGACATTATTTTCTGCTAGGTGTTAAAGCATGGTGTACATCTGATTTGTGCCAGGACATCGTTTCCCAAGCCTCTCATATCCACTATGAGACATAGCACTCGCGTAAGTCTGATCCCCATGTATTGGAGATGGCTACGTAGTAAATACGAGAGCTTTGAGAAATGATACCCAGGACTACAGTTCAACCTTTTTGTGAAATGCAGTTTACTAAGTACTGCAGATAGTATTTCTCCTTGGTGGTTTGAATCTTCAGCATAAAGGTTACAATATGATGAAACTTGCGATTTCTAATGAAACAATTTCCCGATAAGATCATGTTGAGTAGAATTTGATTGATTATATTATTACCAAGTTGAGAATCATAAAGGCCTAGAGCCATTGTAATTGGTGGTTTGGCTTTGGTGCCCTGCTTGTGCATACTCATCTGGATACTTTCTATCTTGAATACACCCACTTCATTGGTTGGTGAAAGATCTCCAGTTCCATTGAGTGGTGCAGTATATTACCGTATAAAGACATGTGGAGACTTCGAAGATGCATGTATTTCACATGTACATAGCGATATATTTATATCGGTCATGATCATTGGCCTTTATTATTTATTAGCTGGCATTATTATCGTCGCAAATTGGTGAAAGATTCCCGCAGCGACGTTGATCTCCATGTTCACTCACTCACTGGCATTATTACCATTTGCCTGAAATATAACAGAGATAGAATTGCATTTAATATGTGTGATATATATGCTTACGTGTTGAAATAACCCACAAATATAATTTCATATAAATCCCATGAAAATGTTGAATTTACATTCAAAACTGAAGTACTATTTTTAAATGATTGGAATAATACCCAAATATGTATACATGAACTATATAATTTCAGATGGGACTTACAATTTGTAGTTGTTGTGTATGGGTGAAATATTCTTGCTGCACTAATTCAATCAAAATTGTCACACAAATTTGATCTGTGATGGTTGAATTGATTTGTACTGAAATCAAACAATATGGTGCTATAATTATTGTTTGGAAATTCCAATTATTTGCTCACTTAAGTCTCTGGGATTATTCAGTAAGACAAGTTTAAATTACATTGCGTTGTGGCATATGAATTAAATATTGCCGATGTGACATTAAGCACTATTGTAGTCGCATTGCCTTACATAATCAAGGTCCGAGACTGGTCCAAAATTTTGACGACCCCGAAATATAACGACCAAACGCTCAACAGTTTGTTTTTTTTTAGTTCAGGCTTAATTTCAAATACTTGTAATCCTACCATCTTAGATTATATTCGATGATATGCTCCTCAACCATTAAAATCTGATGTTATGACATTTGTTCTGCATTTTATTGTTGATATTATACGAAGACATATATTTTTTTTCTTTTATGCAATATTGACCTCTCGTCTTTCAATATTTCAACATAAATTGTGTTAGTTTTCTGCACATGTTTCAAAAAGCACTATGTGGATGCTCAGATGGTTTTTTTCCCACCTCATCAAAGTTCAATTATGTACTTTGCTTTTCGTAAATTTAAGTCAAATTTAATGAGCATCGGTCTATTTTCGTAATGTATATACTCGTATACGGTATAATAAGTATAAGAATTCTTCTCAGTTGAGAGATTATCACTAAATGCACAAATGTACAAATTGCAATTCATTAAAGCAATGTAAATTTATAAAGTAACTTCACATATTCATGATATTGTACATTATAATTGCTTTGACGTTTTATATGAATTAAATGATAAAAGAAACCACCACTTTGTCATTTCTTCAAGAATGTATCATGACGGTAATTAATTCAATCAGAATTAATTTATGTCAAGTTTATTTATTGGACATGCATGTGTAGATCATTCATAAATGTAGAAACATCAAATACAGTAGACCTCGCATATAACGGACTCATTGGGACCGGCTATTTCTGTCCATTATATGCATATGCCGCAATTAGCGTTAGACGGGACACTGGGACTTACGGGACCGGGACTTCAGATTCACTTTGTTATATGCGAGTGTCCGGTTTATGCAAGGCCGTTATATGCGAGGTCTACTGTAATTTGATTATAAAGATTGATTGTTGTTTTGATGTTGACAATCAACTTGACAACCTATTACGATTCTTCAGTACCTTACGATCTATACACTGTATGATTAAGACCATTGTTTACATTTTTTATGAGCTCCCTCTGGTGAGAACGTTTACAACATAGAGTTATCCATCATATTTTATGCAATTCTGTCAACCAATCGCAGTCCGCCTACAGAGAGCTGTATCCCGAAGTCACATGGGCCGGTAGTCGAATGTAAGCGTTGTGCAGCGCAACACTACCATGGGACAACGTTAGTCTGCCTACGTTGATATCTGTGCATGTTATGAACCGAGCATTCTGATTGCACATAAAATAATGTATGCCACCAATGAAATCACTCAGATTGAAATACACGAATAGCTTCTTAGTGTTACAGCTATAAGGTCATAAGATCATAAGATCATAAGGTCATAAGATCATAAGGTACTGAAGAATCGTAATGCTGTAGGTAGAGCATGACCTTACTGAGGTATATAAATAAAAGAACAAACTTTGATTGAACATGCATATTTAATAATAAACAATCATAAGTGTACAAATGATCATGATGAAAATTACAATAATACTTTGCAAACATCCCCCACACTGATGAAGATAATTATCATAAATAATACTTTTCAAACTTAATCACGCATATACCCATAACAAACACAAATAAACATACAACTTCCATCCCATTCAGTGATTCACACATAACAAAAACTTTCAAAATATTTGAACACATTTAAAATTCAATTATATCGATATTTCATTTTCTTTCAAAACAATTGAACTTGTGAAAATTGATGTGATAACACATTACATTCATTACACATGGAATCAACTCGTACAGGTAGAAGGTGAAGTTCTACAGCATAGCCATCATTTGGATTGACCGAGTGACAGTAGGTGACCTTCCTGAGGGTATCTGTGCATATATGCAGTTGGCCTATGTTGTTTCATGCTCAGTCAATCTGGATGCATATACGGCAGCCATAAGGCTAGAAATCTCAGTGGTACTATTTGGTACATTTTATATTATTTAATTAATTATCTTTAACATAAAAATAGTTCCTGTATGAGTCCATTTCATTCCTTTGTGGCTAGAAATATCGGTGGTAATATTTTGTATATTCAATATAATGTAAAAGATGATATCTATCATAAAAATAGTTCCTGTATGATTCCATTTCGTTCCTTTGTCCCGTGAAAAGTAACCCCCGGAGATCCAACGCTGGTCTCCCAGCACATCAAATCCCGGGATTCAAACTCAGACTTTACATCAGATATGACTTTAGCTTTGGTGTCTGAAATAAAACAAGTAATATTGAAGTTACTCTTACAGGAAGTAGCCGTCAATCATTATGTTATTGCGTGAATTTACACAACAGTTTGTGATATATATTAAAAATATTTTGTTTGCTTTGAATTGGAGTTTAGAGCCAATTTCAAGATTCTTTCATGTATATCACAGCTTGTCAGTTTAGGGAAGGAAGAAACCTGCAACATCCATAGCGCTGAATGTTGCAGGAAACCTGCAAACACCGACTAGTACTGACGGTCCATGGATGATAACTGCATTGCCACGGTACAGACAGTGCATTATATTGATATCATGTCAGAAAGGTAACTTTGATGAATATTGATACTGAATTACAACAATTAACATCAGTCGAACACTAGTACACCATTCTCTTCTAAAGGTATTGTGTTATGTCAGAAAGGAAACTTTCGCAAAAAAATAATACCAGATTCCCACGACAGGATTTGAACCAGGGGTCATTGGCTCCGGTCCAAATATCCCACCACCCGCCCCAGTTTAAATACTATTGACTGACCTGGCCTGACAAGAGCGAAGGCACATCCTCCGCCACCCGCCCCGGTCAGCTTGGCGTGGAGATTGTATTGTCGTGCCACCCTCACGACTTTGTCCAGAGCTGGGTGCCCCACCCCCAGGATGTTCAGATGATGCTGGTTGATGTCAATCAAGTCCTGGAAAAGCGAACCAATTAAATTAATCACACATGGTTTTAAACATGACGAGCTAGTTGCTGCAGGAATCTCTTAACCCTCTCCCTGCTGGATTAGATACAGCGCTTCAGGGCATCTTTGGTTGCCTTCAGAATTGAGAGGGGTAAACATGGATGATGTGGAGAATGTGTGTACTGTTTCGGACAATTGTGATTTGAGCATAAAACAAAGCCAGGTTCAAGCTCCAAGCCATGTCCAAATAATTCGACCCCTGGACAAATCAATTCTGCAAATTCACAGAAAATTGCCATGCCAGATTTGATAATTTCAAAATGGGTTGAGTTTGATTTAAGAAAGGATCATTTCTCTTTGTCCCACACTTTGATATGGACTGAAAAGTATAATAATGACTAATGATATTGAGTGCGTGATTTAATGTTTTTAGTCGGCATGAATGTTGCACCCATGTGATGACTAGAATAATAATAATAATGATTAGATTGAATGATATGGGGTGCATTCAATCAGCACATGGCTGAATAAGCCGCTTAGCTAAACTGGTTCCCTGTTCCATGGACGCTTCAGACAACTAGAGACAGTTTCTAGTTTGGTAAGCTGTATGTAAGCCGCTTGTAAGCCCTTTTGTCTTGATGAAATTGACAGACATCATTACTAGATATACAGACAAGACGGGATTGATGTACCTCAAGTTCAGAATGCACATCTTCCGAAGATCCTTCGGACATCTTGGCAAACAGTTTAACACACCGTTGGGATATTGCTTCTATTGAATCCAGAACTGGCTGGATAATCTCAGGGTACTGGAAATAGAGGAAGTACGGTAAAGCCAACAATTTTCAAAACCATCCAAAAGTTTTAAAATATCATTTCCTTGAACCAAATATTTTAGTTTTACGCTTCAATGAGTGAGTGAATATGGAGTTTAACGTCGCTGCGGGAATCTTTCACCCATTTACGCTTCAAGATGAAACACTGGATAAATGCAGACATACTTTTGAGATAGTACGGTAGTGGTTATACTGTATATGATATTTGACTTGAATATGGTTGTTTCTGTTGTACCTTTGTGAACTTCTCCCGACATTTGGTCACCAAAACCATTGTGCTTCTTGGGACCCCAGTATTTACCAGCAGAATGTTCAACTTTGGAAAACTGAAAACAAAATCATGTGAGATCTTGAAATATTTAAATGCCTTTAGATGTTGACAGAAAGATCGTTGTGCTACAAGAGTCATAAATCTATGTTAACATGATATAGTTATATTGGAGTTACAATCCTTCTGTAGAATGGGATCCTGGTTTATATCAAATGAAATGTAAAACAAGCTATTAATGCAATCAAAACTCATTCATATTGCAATGGACATATGAAATGTGGATTTATGTAATCTGGTGGAAACAATATAGTGGCATAATTATCTTAGTAGTTACCTTTTAAGAGGAGTGATTTTTCCAGATTGAAAGCTGATAGCTCCTCCTGTAATTAAATTTCAAGAATAATACTTTTCATTCTATTTTTATTATTATACTAGCCTAGGAAACCATAAATAAAAATGTTAACAGGTTATACATTTTATTAATTTAATTTAAATCCCACTAAAAATCATAACTTAGAATAATGGATGTTAAAGATAGGTTACGGTAGTTTTTGTTTTAATTTTTCTTAATTTGCGTAAATTGCAGTTTTGAGGTACTTTCAAGATTCTTTCACTTATATCATGGCATGTCAGTTTAGAACAGGAGAAAACCTGCAACATCTGAAGTACAGATGTTGCAGGAAACCTGCAAGCCCCGACTGGAACCGACAGAAAGCGAATCCGATCAATATTGCGTCAGAAAGGTTACTTTCGCTAACGTCATTGACACCAGGCGGTTTGTTTTATTAATATTAATTCTCCACATCAATTCTAATTTAATAATCTATCACTCACCAAATGTGCTGACTGAATTATCAATGCCGGATGGTTTGCCATGAAGGATCTTCTCTCCGAGGAATGCCCAGGAGTTAATGAGGTCGAGATCTGCGTCGGACCATTGTCCCCCCTGTACTGGTGTCGAGATGGCGCCAATGTGCTGCAGTAGACTCGATGCCAGACACACACAGTAGGCCGCGGATGACCCCAGGCCGGCGCTGACTGGTTGGCGAGATATCACGGTGATGTCAGCAGCTGGTACACAGCTGAAATTGGAATAATTTATTAATTACATTTATTCATTTACTTCCATCCATCCATCCATCCATCCATCCACTCACTCACTCACTCACTCACTCACTCACTCACTCACTCACTCACTCATTCATTCATTCATTCATTTGTTCATTCATTTATTTATTTATTTATTTATTCATTTATTTATCCATTCATGATTATTTATTTTATTTATTTATTGCTTTCTTCTGTGAATATTTCACCGATACAAAACACTTTAATGGAACCATTTATTCAGTTGTTTATTTATTTATTTATGAATGTATTTATTTATATTTATAACATGTACATTTATTTATTTATTGTGGAAATATACACATCACCTATGAGGCACTTTGTGATTGGAAGTGCACTTACCCATCCTCTGCTGAAATGGATGAATACAGGTATAAAAATACCACCAACGACAATTTCTTTGTGTCGGATTCATCTGCTGCTATTCCGGCCAATTTTCGTATCTTTGTCAATATCTCTTCAGAAGCTGCTTCTGGCTTTTTTAGATTGCCCAGTGGGAGCGGAAATAATTGAGTTTTAATGTCATCTGTCGTCCATGATTTGCTTATTTTGACATTTGGCAGGTTGAGGTTTATCTTATTGTCTTTCCTCTTTTTCAGTTGCAGATATGTCCTCAAGTTCAAACTTGCTGCTATTGCAACCTGAAAAAGTGATGTTAGAACTTGTTGAACTTGTATATAATTGAGACCTTGCATGTGATGTCACTCAATATGTCACATATATAGCATCATGGGTGGCAAGACAATGGGATTTTCCACCGTTGCTCACGTCATCAGATTGTTTTCTGCCACCCAAACTGTTTTCTGCCACCCAAATGATTGTTCCGTGCAAGGCCTCAATAATAATAAATACATGTACCGTATGTATATATTTTTAATGGGTCAAATTTTAACATAATACTATATTCAAACACTGTGATGAGAATGTCATTGAAATTTTTTATTTAATTTGCATGAAAGTAAAATAGGAGCCGTAAAATGAATAATAATAAAGTATATTGGTAAATAATATATAATTACCGTAGATCCCTTATAAATGGTATGTTATCTGATAAAGGCATTACCTTTTAGTGTCAGAGGAAAAATTAAATATGGCTAAAAAAATATAAAATTATATTCACTGTTTGTTTTGTTTTGGTGAAAGAATAGACTACATCACATAGCTTTTACATAATTAAACTGTCACATTTCAGATATTGGATACAGTTATCATTGACAGTCGTTGTATTTAGGTGAAAGAATATTATTCTGCACCAGGAAACGGTCTGTAACAGCCAAAACGTCACTAACGTAAAGATTTGACGTAAACGTCAAATTTGACGTCAGCTGATCAAATGTTACCTTTCCATAAACGACGGCATGTTCTCCGTGTAAGATAACTTTCCCTGGAGCGGACACGACTGACACTTCCATCTTAACTCGCACTTAACTCGCACTTAACTCGCAAAAATGCCAGTGTAGGTATTTGATACAATAACACTACCGCCCTGTGTCTGATAAAACAGACGATGAAACATGTGGCAGTCACCCCACGTTTGTTTGTACGGAAGTGTTCCTAGAGTTTACCACGCATGCGCATTAAATATCAACATGCTACATGCCTTTGACATGTTTTAACATTTTCATATTTTCATATTGATATTTTGATAATTCTTACTTTATGGTGAAATAGATATTAAAGTTCCTTGGGATATTTTACTATCACTTATTTTGTAATGTTATTTGGAAATATCTAACAGTATTCTGATGTCGCACATTACATATCGTATTATTAGTTTGAGTACTAGCATAACAATCATGGCTGCGCCCATGTGAAATATTCGTCTGCTGAAGAATTTTAGTTTTTAATGCCTTTTGCAGTTGTGTCAAGAGTACAAAATGCGTCTTCTCATTAGATGTTCATCGTTGATTCTATCAGCTGTAAATAATCTATCACATCCAGCACGCATGTACGTTTTTGATGTAGTCGGAAATTAAAAAGTCAATTTACCACGAAATTAGGAAACAGCTGCCAAAAATGTAATGTTTACATTTACCTGTGCTCGTATATTATTGTATTATGGCATTTCATAGTATGAATAGATTTCAAAAGAATACCATTGTGTATATGGTTTAAACAACCTGTGATGTAAATCATAGCTGTCCTTTATTTAATGTATCGATCATCAACCATTTTACACAAGCAAATATCACATTAAATTTTGAATTTGGACTTTGCCTCTTTGGACATCTATTAAAAATGGAATACATCATGTCTACCTGTTAAAGATCCTTCGTAGCGCCATTGCCAATATTCTTTTAACCTCTCTGCTGCAGGCACATAGGAACAATTCAGCAGAGGTTAATATGTCGACAAATATCCTAAGCATACTGCACAGAGGGTTAAGAAGGAAGTTTAGTGCACACAAATGTGATACGCCCCAAAGGCATACTGTAAACCATGAAATTAATGCGAGCAGAATAGTAATGCGACCGCCGTATTGGCACATTTTATTGCTGCACATTAAAGGTAAGACCGCTGAACAAACATGAATGGAGCATGGCCGTTCGCATTTTATTGGTGTCACATTTACGTCTAAAATCTAGAGGTCGCATTAAGTTAGTGACGCATTAATTTCTTGATTTACAGTAGTCGAAGTTAGGGGTGAAACGATTCACTGGTGCATCGAGATACAAAATTTGACGATTTCGCGTATACACTATCTATAGGGTGTCCGGGGGTCATTTTAAAATCTGCAATGTTAAAGGTATCTGTGTGACCCCCTGAAAATTACAGATTTTACCACCAAAAAACATTGATAGCATTTGTTCCAAGTTTGGTACCGATATCTCAAAATAAGGAACTCGGCTCATAGACTGGACTCCCGATAGAGTAGTATAAACCTAAACTGTCATTTTAAGCACTGTCTCCCGAGTAAAACTTCACAAAAAAATGTGTTAGAACGTGGCCTAATTCTTTGGTGTGTTTCTTTTTAGGTCTGCTCAGCCAGTAAGAAAGTATTTAAAGATCTATACCAGAACTGGAGACAAAGGTATTGTAGGGGTCGTCATTTGTAGCTAGAGTAGGAAGGGAGTATTTTAACCGGGAGTAACCATAAATTAGCGATGTTTTG
>JAUTBX010126615.1:0-10371 GCA_032361465.1 Lepetodrilus tevnianus | reverse complement strand
AGGAAATGATACGGTTCCTTTATACACCTCTGCACAATCCTCTTAAAAACACCCTCGAAAGTATGTCACACATTGTGGAATAGGAGTGGCGACTCACAAGTATTGGCATATAGAGCCAAGTGTCGGGATTCACGTCGATGAAAGAACGCAAACTATCCAGGCAGTTCAAATTCCCATACGCCATTTCATTCAGCTGCTCTTGATTTTTATTGCGTTTTTCGAGACCATCTTCAGGTGGATTCATTCTGATGTGTCACCTAACTTTATGTTTTATGTTTATTTGGTGTTTTTCGCTGCAGCGATAAGACACTAACTTTAATACTTAACAGTACTAGCCCGAATAGTGATACTAATAACAAAAGTTATGAATTTCTACTAGTCCTTTCGTCGCAAATGGGTGAAAGATTCCCGCAGCGACGTTAAACTCCATATTCACTCACTCTACTATAGTCCTTAGGATAGCATTGGGAGAAATGGCCCAGGCTAGCAGGCTAGTGTTAATTTTGATCCATGTTTCTGTACTACAGTAGTTGATGAGGTCTGGGTTTGAACCTGTATAGCTGTTGATTGATAGGGGAATGTCAGTAGACTAATAAAGAGATGGACTTGTCTACCGCCAGAGGTGTTGTCGGTGTTCTGACAGGAGAGGTATTAATTGAGTACCGCCCCGGGTCCTGTTTGCAGAATATTAAGGACATCCTCATCAGCGAAAACAAGATGTGTAGTTTGATAAACAAAACTGAATTTGAAGATGATATAGCTGATTTTAGGCTTGGGCAAGGTTTTTTTAGGGGGAAATGTTGAGAAACTTTCGATACTTAGGATTTCTCAAGAGTCAATATAAAACTATTTTTTATTTTTTTTTGAATGTCGTTGGGAAAAAACATCACCATGATTTACACATCACCATGATTTACCTAGATTTATGTGCTTTAACATGTATTAATGCTTGTTGGAAAGATTAAAACAATATGTTTTGATATATATTTGATAACTAAGAATGTACTGCATTGCGAAATCGTTTTGAGTAAAAAACATAAAAAACTCACTCTCAATTCAAGGTTTTCACAATTAATCGCTGTATAAAATGTGAGCGTGAGCATGAAGTACTCGAAGTTTTGTAATCTCAATGCCCGACTGTAAACCAACTGTTTCCCTTCATCACACTGCTGACAATTGCATGGAAATTTAACCCCAATATTGATGTGTAATACTAATTATAGCCCTAGTCCGGGTAAAACTACTCCGAGTGTCTTAGGATTACTACTTTATATCCACTGCCCAGCCAATCTGACCATTGGTCATTCTACTGTCCACTTAGATGGCCAACAGATATCTGGAGAGACTCAATACAAAGCAGGGAATTCTGGCCAGAAACTAGCCCTGCAGCTTGTAAAATCAGTTTGGTTTTCTATTAATTATCTTGTACTGTCATGAGATTCATGCAGATATTTAACAATTTAATATCTTTCTTTTTTTTTACATCCTTAGTTGCTAAGTTTTAGAATTTATTACACCAAGCATGCATTTGCTACTGAAAGAATTTTTAAATATTGTAATCGTAATCCTCGGAGGTCAAACTTACTGCTAATTCTAGACAGGTACAGATGTACGAGAAACATTAACCTACTAATTTTCTCGTTGTACCGGAGACCTTGTAGCACTTGAGATGTATTACCTTACCAAACAGCACTGGGCAGTATTACATTACCAAGTCAATGACTGGCTTCACTATAGTATAGGCTTCACTATAGTATAGGCGACTCCTGAAACATTCCGGAGAACCGGACAGTAGCAATGATGTGATCCTTTTATGATTAGCTGCCTGAGATTGGCTGATTCACTGTGTCCTGTTGTTGTGACACGGTGAACCGGCCACAGAGGGACTACAGAGCGTCCACATAGGACCACAGAGCGTTAATGTTATGAAGGCGTTATGGCGTCCCCACTGAGCGGAGACTTGTTGATGATGATGGGGCGTGATACGGGTGTTTATTTTCCCTGCGGATTAGTCGGGCATCCACTGTCAGCGGGATGCCTTTCTGCGGGCGAACAGAAGGATGTTTCCTTTGCGAGTATATTGCTGCCGGTGGTGTTGTAGATGGTTTGGGTCAAGGATGGGGGTTGGGTCGACTTTCGGTGGAGTTTCCCAGTGCCAGGCTGTTATAACCATGGCAACACGTCGGGGGATAATCGGTTGTGAATATGATGTAGAGTTTTGATTAAAGAAATATGTTTCCTTGAAAATGGTTTGTGTGTCGTGTGGATTTTTAGATGCAGGGATATGTATTTCCTCTGAATTGAAATGTAAGCATTTAAGAAGAATAAACAACAATAATAATCAAGCTTTAAGGAAAAAGAAATTCAATAAACCTGTCTGTTCTCGTCTTTGTCGTGTTCGTAATGGGAAACGAGGAGGAAACTGTGCAGTCCTTGTTTTGAAGATAACGCAGGCATTTTAAGGATGAGGAAGCGCCACAGGGATGGGCAATTTTGATGATGAGAGAGCCCAACATCAGACACGAAGCAGACTGCTGTTAACCTGATTATCTCCCCTATTCCTTATTGCGCCCCGTACAGGCGGCCTTTATCTCTGGGAGCGAGGCCCTCTCAGAAGGCCGGACCTGTGAAAACATATTTGGCTTATTATGTCATCTGATAGCATGATTGCTGTTTATTTGACTGCTCTCGATGTGCTGTGAAGTATTGGCTGATAGCGTCAGAGAAAAAATAAGCCTAATTTTCGCGATGATTAGATATTTGGTGTATAGGAGCCCACAAAGAGGCATTCATGTACATTGCCGTACCGTAATTACTTTATTTTCGTTGAGGGTGAAAACATTTGTTTTTGTGAACAATTTGAGTTTGATTTAATTCAGAGCAAAACACTGTTTGGTATATTTGTACAGTATATTGGACAATAGTTTTGATTTACAACATATTGGTTCATTCTACATTTTGATGTCTTATTAATTTTAGATTTTGAGGTTGTTGCTATATTCTGACATTATCAGACACATTTGTGTACCTACCCCCTTTCCCCCTACCCAACCACTACCCTTGCCCACCTTTATGTCCCTACTCCCACTGTTGTGTCCTTACACCACCACTACCCTCGTCCACCTTTATGTCCCTACCCCCACATTTGTATCCCTACCCTCATTCCCATCTACACCACCTGTACCCTTGCACACCTTTATGTACCTACTCCCTACCCATACTCGTCGCAAATGGGTGAAAGATTCCCGCAGCGATATTAAACTCCATATTCCCTCACACCCTACCCATACCTCTACCATCACACACACTTTTGTATCCCTACCCCCACCTTTATGTTCCTACCCTCCTTACTCCATACACCACCACTACCCTCACACACCTTTGTGCTCCTCACCCCACGTTTTACACTCCCCTGACACCCCTGGCCTGACCGCTCCAGCCTGTTCCTGTCCCCCCATATCACAGCTGGCCGGACACACAACTCTCCATTCATGAAATCTGCTGACCTCAGAGACTTTATCTTTACTTAGGTCGCTGGACATCTGTTGAGATTTAACCTACAGGAAATGGCCTTTCACATGAATGGCTATCCAGGCACATTCAAGTTTATTTGAATTGAATCTGGCCAATCAGAATTTTCAAAGTTGGACGCCAATTAATATAAAATAATTTGAGATAATTACCTTGAAACAAATCCTGTGAATATTGTATTGGTGTTTCTAGTTTTATTTGTGCTGTGGCCGATATTTTACATGGTATTTTTATTGTGTGATAATGTGTCTATGACAGGATGGATACATAATAGCCAAGTGTCTTTGTATGGTCGTAGATTTCAGATAACCTGATAACCAGCTACCTCATCCGATGAAAGCTTCCTCACAATCCCCATCTTGCTCGAAAGATGTTTATCGTGGCTCCGCTTATCACAGTGTATACTTCTACTATCTATACCTATTAACATCTATAACACAACTTGTAATGTCGTAGTGTGAATGACTGCTGGTGAGATGTTTTTATATATTATCCCAAAGTATCCCAACATTTCAATGTGGCGGCCCATTAATGAAATCACCCGCAATGGCGTTTAGTCTACTGTCCTAGAAATCCTAGGCCCTATTACTTCAGTGCTATAAAAGGTCAGTTATTCTTGGTAGAGTACATTATATTGTATGTATTGAAGCCCTGGCCGAGAATAAATACTAACATGCATAAGGTAAAAAATGTGACGGTTGAACAAGCGTTGTTTTTTTTCATTTGCAAGTAGTGTGAGACAATATTTCTTAACAAAATCGATAAAGTAAAATTATTTTGCAATTTTATTGTGGATTTTGGAGAACTAGAAAATGTATGCAGCCCTATGAAGAGCCGAAAACCTCTATGAAGGCAGAAGGATTTGCCTGTACATCAAAACGTATCTTTCTCCCATATCTACTTTATACGCGCTACTATCATCTACTTTACGACATGTTGTCACATCGTAGTCTCATTTGATAACCAGGTGGGTCTATAGTAAAGCCATAACCGCTAAGTAGGTAAACTACACTGGGGCTGTAATCTGTACAGAATTGCTCCCATAGCCTTGCGTGTGATGGCCTCCGGGCGGTGGCATTCCTTCCAGGAGGGACACCTCTACGGTAAGCTCAGACCCTGAACTACAGGTTCTATTTGTTCATCCAGATAGGCTGAATTACAACCACTTGACTAGGGAAGAGAGCAAGGCACCCACCGGCGGAGGAAGTCGGGGATTTCTGCTTCCTGTTGGCCATTGACCAAATTAACTTCAAACGCAAGATGGTGGGGAGATGGGCGGAAGGCTCAGCGGTCTCCAGCTGGTCAGATGGAAGAAGCAGAATGGTTTAGTCTGTTCAGTGTTTTATTTTCAAGACGGGATGTGCGGATATACAGTATGTCTGGCAATTTATTAAGCAGACTTGCCGTACTCGCAGAAGTACTGGCAGGATTTTTGTGAATGAAAAGTCAGTAACATGACTATGACATGAGGTTCCTCACATGTTTGCAGGGGTTGGTGATTCCTGAAGAGTTTCACGTTGCAGGATGCTTTAATTGAAATGCCATTAGCTCTGAAAGTTGGGAAATTCTTCAGCCGATTATTAAAAACAAAAGGTAGAACTTGGTGTGAAATGACATAACATGAACTAATTGAATGTCATTGAGAATATTGACCATAGTGCTAGGCATCTTGTCGGACATTGGTGCTATGGTATATAGGGCATATTGCTGTACTATTGTGTTTGACATCTTGCTGGACTATAGAATTTAATCTCTTGCTCAGCCTTATTGCTAATTGTGTTGCAGGACCATAACTTTTGGCCTATTGAACCACAGTTAGTTATACAGACTAATTTGCAAGATTGAATGGAGGGCTAGGGTCTAGGAAAGTGGAATTTTGATTAATATGGAAATTGCGCACTGAAATTATTCTGAGTGAAATCTGTAGTGGCCCTGCGACCCATTCATTACTTGGCAGTGGTAGCAAAGTACCCCCCCCCCCCCCCAACCATGTCTTATTAGCCCATACACCAAGCTTGACAGCCAATCAGCAGCATCCGTTTCCATTACAACAGATTGTGGCAGATATATGTTGGTGACTTGGCTAGTGTATGTGCTAAAACAGATGTGGAACACTGAGATATTATTTCCCTAGTAGTAGCTTAAGGATGCAACCACGCTGTGCTGTAACACACGGGGAACATGTGCTGGTCATGTGTTACACAGGAGGCTGACATATTGGTTCAGATTTGCACCAAACCATGATCCAATTGATGCAACCGAACATCTTATAGTGCAATGTAGTCCTGTGTAAAGGTTGTGGTGGCGTGCATTCTTTCTTTTACTATCTAGAGCTGGTAGAAGGCCATGCGAGTAGATGAGAAACTGGTGTTTGAATCTGGTCACCGTTCTGTAGAAGCTGCACCAGTGCCCGCTGTACTGTTCCACCACCAACTTCTACTGGAATGGTGATGTATGACGGCGTACTGTTTGACTTGCCAGCTGCAGATTCCAAGCACGTGGCCAACGCATTAAGACTTTGTAAGCTGACAGAAACTATGTGATACATATAGATGTCTAAGTAACAGAAGAACAATACAAGAAAATGGGTAAAAATACGTACAATTGTATCAACTCTCTCCCTGTTTTTTTGGGGGCATAATATTTTGTGCTTCCTCATTTTTTTAACTTCTTGTTTTTTTAAACATGTGTAGTAAAATAATTAAATGTTTAATCGTTGGGTGAAAGATTCCTTCAGCGATGTTAAACTATATATTCTATATATTCACTCACTCACTCCTCCACTCTGTTCTATTGGGAACTCTGGTTTTCTGCAGCTGTGAAAGATTAAGAATATAATATATTGTTAATATGTGTAAGCTTATTGATGACCATCTGTCTATGGCTAGGGACTACTGTTCCATAAGTAATACATATTGTCGAATATATTAGTATCCATTGCTCATTAATGCAATATTCTTCCCACTTGTCTGCCCAAATAGTGTATATAGTTGCCCAAATATATAGTTATCATGAAAGCTAAAGGAATAAAGAAAGCATCCATCTCCCTAATATTCTGCTGGCATCCGTGGCCTTTTGACATGCAGTGTGATATACATTAATAACATCAGTTCACACTCCTGTGAGAGCCTATTGTCCAGAGGCTTGAACTTTGTACGGTTCACGTGTAACCCTGATCCAGGGAATCTGTTAGACCAGCTCGCGTGTGTCCACTAGTCCGATCAATTGGCATTAAGACCACTGCAGGTTGTCTGCATTAGTGACCACTATCTGGATTACGCCACAACCTTTCAGCCACAACCTTTCAGCGACAGACATGCACCCTGACCACTTCCTTCCATCATGGTGCGTAACCGCCCCCCTGCCACCTAGTGGTGGATGCCATGTTGTGTAAGTCCTGGCTAGACTAAACAAAGACTCCTCAATTTGGCATGACTTAATGGTCAGGAGTGATTGGAGATCACAGGTCCTGCTATAATAGCGGGCATCATCCGGCCAGATTTTGCTGATGGTTTATCCTCCCCTGGGAGTTTGAGAGGTGAGGAGGAAGACTCCTTAATGCCTCGGACTACATGGTCACATCTGGGCATAAACGCTAAATGTGTTGATAATCAATCAAAGTTGGGAAGATGGTCAATGCTAATTTGCTTTATGGAAGTGAATAATTAGAATGATTGGACGTATGAACGTTTGGAGGAAGAAATAGCCTCAACATCTCTACTTCATCCTAGTCTGGAATCATTGATAATTAATATTAATGGAAGTACGTCACATTACGTCACGATTATATTGATTGTGTTTCAAGATGAATTTGTTGAATTTCCTGGGTGAAGACGAACTTAAAAAACTCTGGACTAAATCATGTAATTCATGTGTGAAATATTGCTAATAATTCCAAGTAGTGAATGTACTCATTCCTTTCTCTTATTGTATATATAGTGAACTTTTTAAGTGTTTTGAAATTGCCTAGTTTTCTTTTCATTATGCTAGACATCAACATTTTATCTATTCCATAAAATGGCCATTTGGGAATTAATGATTAGACATCAATCTCATGTTACCATATGACTCATATCGCTTTGGCTGGACCAATGATTCTTGAATAGGGTGCTTGATGTTTGACACTATCCACTGCCCAGTTGGTAATGGCCACAGCCTTCCTGCAGTCCTGCCATCTGGCCGGTGTTTATAGCCGTGTCTCCCAAGCCAGGAACCGCAGCTATCTTGGGCACTTCATGTTATGTCTGCAGGATCTCGGAATGCGATCTCTCTGAAATTCCTGATGTATACGGCTGGGATACTGAGAGATGCATCACAAGCCTTGTGATGCACGGAGGTTGATGGTGGTCTGGTTGGAATGAAATTCAGTAAGTGGTTCTGATCGTTTGGTCAACCATCTCCTGTTTCCCCGTTAAAAGAATTATGTTTTATGTAGTTGCTCAAGCTAATCGTTGAGATTGTGGCATTATGTTCAGAAATATATATCTTGCTTGGATGAACAGGTTGCAGGTCTCAGGTTGCAGGTCTCACAGGTTGCAGGGTCTCACAGGTTGCAGGTCTCAGAGAACCGTGTGAATGGGTATGATCTGGGGGCCCATTCTGGAAAGGTTCTTACAATCTTACGACAATCTTAACGATCCTTATAGTATAGCTTCAAACTGTTCTATGGCTAAGAAGTTCATAAGAACGTTTCGAGAATAGGTCCCCTGGTCTACATCTACTGGGGTGGAAGATCTTGGGTTGATTGTCAGTCAGTAAGAGTTTTACGCAATCTATTCAAACTCTCTTGGGGCTACCTTGAAGGAAGAGCCCATGTTCAGTCTGTGTTAGGCAGGATACCTCTGTATGAAGGGGCCTACAGAAGAGTAATGGTTCTGTGACAGTTTGGTGGTTGTTGGGGATTTAGGGCTGGACAGCTTCGGTCAGTTGGATGTCCGCAATGGCCGGACAGATATGATAAATCGGCATTGGGTTACATGGGAGGCCATGACTGGCTATCAGGAAAAGTACCTAGTATCTGCGAGTCGGGGCAAATTGTGGCTGGGTAATTGGATAATGTTTGTATTAGGGTCCAGTACAATGCATCCAGACAGACTTGTGGGAATTGGTAATGAATATCGTGGAAATCCATTCTAGTGAGCACCAGAGTGGCAAGTCGGGAGCATAGGTTGTAGCTTTTCCAATAGTATTTCATTTACATTGTTTGTATGTGTTTCTGAGTGTTTGATACTTTTCTAGTGAGATTTGAATGCTGGATATGTTCAGTTATTTGATTGTCTCTTTTATGACAGTACATTTGTGAAAGCCATTAACTATCATTGTGTGGAATTGGCTTACTGCAACTTTCTGACGTTGGCCTTAACATTAGAATGTTATTGAAATCAAAAGAGATGTCAATATTATTTAGTTTGCTTTTACAATTATTTTTTTTAAGCCCATTATTTGAAGTGATGCTTTAGGATACACATTATATTACCATGACATTTGATTTTAAATATTTAAGATCTTTCCCATACAGTTCAGTAGAGAATGTGGCTATATTATTTAACTGAGCACTAGGTGGCCTGTACACTTTTTAAACTGTTGGGCAAGCATATTATATAGTTCATGCATGGTTAATTGAGTAGTTGAGATGATGCATAGTTAACCATGATATCCATGATTACAACTGGAAAAACTGTCCATGTTCAGTTCTGTGGTAAAACTCCTGTAAAACAACACTTTTACTATTTGCATCAAACTCCTGTAAAACAACACTTTTACTATTTGCATCAGTTTCCTGCAGCGACGTTAAACTCCATATTCACTCGCTCACTATTTGCATCAGAACACATTCAAAATGCTCTTAAAAGTCTATGAAAACATGTTTTATTTGTCCATGTTTCTTAGCAGTTGCTTGCCCTTCCATGACCTCTGTTAGCAGGGATTCCTACTAGTAACAGCTGAAAATTGTCTTACATTATTTAGGTTCACACATATCTCTGCATAATTTGTTCATCAGGAAGGATGTATGCAAATAATATTCTCATAGATATTGAGTTACCTACACATGCAGTGGAAGGTATTGGTTTGGAACTGAACCATGATCTGTGTATGCCAAGGTTGGTGGGTGCCAGTGTGGTGGTAGATTGTCAGACAGCAAAGGCAAAATCTCAAACTTCGAACACGTTTGTAAAAAAAATATGATGTTGCTGGTTTCCTCCTGCCCTAAAGTGACAAGTTGTGATATAAGTGAACAAATCTTGAAAGCGATTCTTAACCCCAATTAAAAGAGGACACTGTTGCAATGCAGTTATCACCCTTGGTTTGTCAGTACCAGCCGGTGCTCACATGTTTACTGCAACACTAGTTCCTACTTATATTGTATGTTAAAACATAGCAGGAATGGGTTTTTTTCTGCGGGAGGAAACCTGCCGGCCATGATACGAGTGAAATAAACTGCCTTTATGCCACAAGGGGTGAAAACAAGAAGAAACGCAATATCTAACCGCGACCTCGCATGGTGAGCATGTAGTATTGGGAACTCACTAGAAAATGATCCTGCTGGGGAAGCCAAATTTACAATTATCAATGGAAATGTTCTTTAGGAAAAGAAATCAACCCTAGCTCGGGAGGTAATGAGTAGGAATTTCCAACATTGCGACCTGTCAGCGTTCAGTACTGCTACATCCTGATTTTGTTGTGCCACTCAATTCTCATTTAGCTTCGCAAAATGGCTGTAGAAGGCTTGCATATTTATGCTTTCACAGCACACGCACACACGCACACACACACGCACACACACACACACACACACACACACACACACACACACACACACACACACACACACACACACAC
>JAUTBX010126593.1:0-10372 GCA_032361465.1 Lepetodrilus tevnianus | reverse complement strand
TGCCATTTCCAGAAAACAACCGCTACTAATGCTTTGTGGTTATGCATTTGCATTCGTCAGATTTGTGTCATAGATCCATGACAGCTTATTTGATATATTACGTGTTACAATGGTACAATAGCAGCTGTTGTTTGTGCTACGAACCAAAGATTCTAGCCACGGTGCTACACGATTATATTATTAATTGTGCATACTGTATAATTTGGAGTTATTCACGCGACGAGGCTATTTTCATGACAGTCGAGGTTAGCTTAGCCTTATTTTTTTTGTATTCTTTACATGACAGTGTAAAATGATGCGTATTTCATGCCAATGTTACAAGCTTTTGCTATTTATTACACTCCATTGTAACATGTCATTGTGTTAGATGTCAATGATATCGTATATTTAGGGCCTACCCTTCAATGTAATATTTCGCTGTCTATTAGGCTACACTCCAACGGAACATCTCATTGTCTATTCCACATCAGCGTGGTAATATTATTTTTGTTCTTTATTACGCGCGAGTGAGTTTTACCAGATTTTAATGTAAGATATCATCTATATGTCACATTCGTATTGATCATGAGTTGTTGTTTATTACACGCCAGTTATAGATTGTGCTTGTTTATTACTCTTCAGTGTAACGTAAATTACATAATTGTGTATTCCACATCCGCATGAGTTGTCGTTGTTTATTATAAACCAGTGTACGCTTTCGTTGTTTATGACACTGCAATGTAACTTACGCGTATCTTTGTCTATCATTGTCTATTCCACATCCGTACGAGTTGTCGTTGTTTATTACACGCCGGTCTAAGCTTTCGTTGTTTACTCCACCAGTAAAACTTACGCGTATAATTGTTTATCATCATCAATTCGTTGTTTATTACACGCCAATGTAAGCTTTCGTTGTTTACTATAATACACCTTTATTATTATTACGAGCTGTTGTTGTTTATTACGAGTAAAATTAAGCTGTGGCTGTTTATTACGCGTGAGTGGGATATCTGATTGTTTATTGAGTCTCAACGTAAACTGTCAATTAGTAGGCCTTCATTCATTCATTGCATGTTACACGCGGTGTGGATATGTTACATATGCCGTCTGATATATGGGTGCTAATTACATTACACTGTTGAGATCATTATAATTATCTCCAGTGTTGAGATCGTTATTGAGATATATTAAATATGTATATTAATATGATTAACTGCACAGTATTAAACGTGGTTCAGTATCAGCATGGGTTGTTGCTTATTTACCATGCATGGTATGGTGAAGGATAGTAACCTGAAGTTGTAATATAATACTAATAATACTAATAATACTAATAATAATAACAATAATAACAATAATAACAATAATACCGTAAAATGGTACTACTATTACTATTATTATTATTATTATTATTACTACTGCTACTACTACTACTACTACTACTACTACTACTACTACTACTACAATTATTATTAGTATTATTATTATTAGTGTTACTACTACTACTACTACTACTACTACTACTACTACTACTACTACACTTATTATTATTATTATTATTATTATTATTATTATTATTATTATTATAGATTCCTGCATGGTCAGGATTCGAGATCATAACCTTAAACCTAATCACTTGCAAACCTTACCCCCACAACCCGCCCGTATCAGATATGTTCCGAATCATAAATCATCATGCACGTGTTTGCATTAGAATTAATAAATGTTTGATACCAATAATTTCACCGATCCTTCCACCCAATGTGTTACAGATAACTTGTCTTTTAACACCGTTTTGGTATTCGACGCCAGGGGAGCTAGAATTTCACATGGAGAATTACAGGAGGGGGGCCACCTAATTGTATTATTGAAAGCAAAGCACTTCGTTGTTTGTGGAAATGTTACAGCTGATCCTCAAGGGATCGTAAAAAGTAAACATTGAAGGACCGGCGCGCCCTAGACTTCGGCAACGGTGATGCTGAACTGTTCCATTGTTTCTCTGTTTAAACCGAATGACGACAAATAACGGATGTCCCTTTGTGTAGACTGGAGGGAGCAAGGATGGGGGGGAACGATAACACCAACTGAAACGAAAACGAGGTTGTGACATGCGCAGTGCGCCACTAAAATATGACGTTTAAGAACAAATCTAGTGGCGAATGGTTCAAACCAAGGAATTGCTACACACGTGAAACATGTTGTTAGTTGAGCTCTGTGGAGTAGATGACGTATAACCCCTAGCATTGACTGTCATACACAACTATTATATTGAGACGTTTATTCACATCAACTTCAACTGACTTTTATTCACGGAAGGAGCGAACACTTTGAAGAACAGTTCTGTGTATTCAAATATTATTATTAAGAGAACGGAGAGTTTTGGAAAGTGTTCATTTCATGATCAAAGGGTATGTATTGATTTCATATTACCATTTTCACATATATACATTTTATGTTGTGTTTTTACAATATTTCAAATTGTATTCACCTCTATTGTTCGCTAGGTTTACTAATCGCACATATTACTCAAAAATATCTTACGAACATGAACCATTATATTAATATATTATGTTCATGAGAAGCTATGCTTATGTATTCCATTCTTTTAAATATGACCATTAGTTTAAAGATAGCATGGTCGGTTTGCATAGTTATTGTATATGCCATACAATCGTTGTCATACTGTATGTATTAGTACACCAATGCACAATTCGGTATTAATATAATTATACTTAACCTATTCGATGTATATTACAATTCAATAACTTTACCAATGTGGTAATCAGGGTATCGTTTGTATAAGCTCTCTTAGCCGCTATGGGATCATAGCACTCTCTTAGCAATGTATTAGCTATCGGCAAAGAGAGTGCTATGGTCCCTTGGCGGTTAAGAGAGCGTCGAGAAACGATACCCTGTACCATTCAATATACCGTCATGCCAAAGATATCTATAATAACCGTTACTTGTAAGTATATGTAAAGCACCAGTGTATACCGGTATGTAATATGTAAGTGTAACTGGCATTACAATGAACCAACTAAACAGAGTATCGTAATATAAACCAATCTAATTAATAGTACATCTAGGTTCGTGCTCTATATTCTCTAAGATGTGTACGTTTCACTGTCAGCTTGTCGTTTCTCAAAAGATCGTCATTGATCAATTACACTGTCGCATATACATTAATAATAAATTGGAATATAATGAGTCTTACAGACTGTCTAACAATATAGCCATGGACACAACTAACCAGAACAAATTATTAACCGACAACCAGTCAAAGTTTGTTAAAAGTAATCCCAGACTTTACGATAACATCTTGAGCACGAGTGTATGCTTCGTGCTCATGCTTCGTGCTCAAATCCCAATGTGGAACATACATTCTTACTCAAGATATATTCCATAAGCCTAAAGAGCATACCTAGTCATGACGTTTGTATTAATATACTCTAACAGTATTATATCCCTTTACTGTCGATAAATGCTATGCATATGGTATACCAGACCCCGAGATTACGAAACCTTTTGAGTACGATGTCATGCTCACGTTTTATGAACACAATAATTCTAGGCCCGTATTCTCAAAACTTCTTAGCTAAGAACTTCTTAGTGACAAAATATCTCTTCAAAAAGTAACATTAGCAGAAACCCAGTTAGGCAAATTCTTAGTACTTACGAACTTCTTAGGACTTGCGAAGTTTCGAGAATATGGGCCCTGGATTGCAGTTGAGCATGAAATCGTACTCAGAAAGGTGTCGTAATCTCGGGGCCAGTACTAGGCCTCGGCTAACATTACCAAACTATAAGAGAAGTCTGGGTTCTATTCTGTACAGGTCATGTTGCCTGTGTTGGTGTTGTTCTCCGTGCTGGTCACGTGTGCGGCACGTGCGGCAAACGACGTTGCGGCTCAACCAAGAAACCTGGGCAGAGGTAAGACATTAACTAATTACCTAACGATTTAAAAGAAAAAATGAGAAATAATAAAACTACCTGGAACCCTTCAACGTGTTTCCCTATATCTCCACAACGCTATATTGTCTATATCTTGCTGGATGTCCTTTCAGAATGCGCTCTTATCCGCTAAGAGACCATAGCACTGTCTTTTCTATATCTAACTTGTTGGATATCCATTCTTGCAGAAAGCTCTCTTATCCACCAAGAGCCATAGCGCTTTCTTTGCAGTGTATTAGCTATCGGCAAAGAAAGCGATATAGTATTTTAGTGACTAAGAGAGATTCTTGAAAGGATACCCAGATCACTAAATAGTGACCCTTTCAGAAAGCTATCGTACCCAGTTACACGACGGCACTCTCATGTATAGCTCTCTCGTGTATCGCTACGACACTGC
This sequence comes from Lepetodrilus tevnianus, assembly GCA_032361465.1. Classification (NCBI taxonomy): domain Eukaryota; kingdom Metazoa; phylum Mollusca; class Gastropoda; order Lepetellida; family Lepetodrilidae; genus Lepetodrilus; species Lepetodrilus tevnianus. Next base: position 6,045 of record JAUTBX010126593.1, on the reverse strand, counting down.
TACGACGGTTTCGTAATGGATTCGTGAAAGGCTACCCAGAACGTTATGGTGTCTTATTGGACACGTAAGCCATTTATACAAGTGTGCCCCCGTGCATGTAAACCTATGACTTTTGTATCCATATATTAAGTTTTAGTTTATATATTCAGGCAACTAGTTTATTCAAATTTTCATTATCGTGTGCACGTTTGCATTGTCAGTAGATTCACTGAGTATGGTGTCAATAGAGCATATGTCCATCTGAGTGAACATGCCTTTATGCTCTCGTATTTACTACAAGACCATACATCTGTCATAGAGAATACATCTCTCGTAAAGATTTGTTACATAGACTTGCAACTTTGCAAGAGCACTGTGAATTGTTAACAATTAATATGGCTAATTAGTATACTAGTAGATAGTCTTAGGTGCAATGTAGAACAATGTTAGTTGTCCTGTTAGGTGTCCGGGTCAGGACCTAACGGGAATCCTCAGAAATAAACCAGGACACCCGAGGTGAACGTGTTCTGCCAGGATGATGTTAGGATGCCCTTAGTATCTTGGAACAGGTCACCCAACTGTTTTTGTGTGCTTTGGTTCATATACTATATATCAATTTCCATTTCGCTTTTGATGTAAAACGAACTCTATAACATTGATTACACTATATTCAACGGCTTTTACAACGTAAACGCTGAATAAAACATCAGACTTAACAAAATGTGAATGGGACTACCCCACAAGTGTCTTTGCCTACCAGTCCCAGTAACACACCCTAATGCATACTTCCTCTGCCATTATTTGCAGGCAATTCGTTCTCTTTCTATAATAGGTTGTATCCGTTGCAGCTTGTATGCACTATCTTATGCTATTTCCCCTACCAGGGATCACCGTAGCAAACCATCAATGGTGATTCAGAATCACCGGTAAGATGTGTTGGTGTGTGTATCTGCGCGTGCACATAAAACCCAGTGAACTTTCAGTGTAAGGGTTCTACTCAAATTGAAACAGTTCCAACGAAGTTGTTGCGAGTCAATATTGCCTGTAAACAGAGGCTTTAGCCTTAACTCCCTATTCACCTCAAAGAAGAAACCGCAACGCGAGCCGGAATCAAATTCTGGCATCGACTCTAAATTTGTATTTACGATGAAATGTTATGTTTGAGGAGAAAACAGCCAAAGTCTGTATTCAATACATCTATGATGGCCACTAAACCGCAAAACTAACGTTGATTTAGACGCTATGGGTCATGTAGTTCATATTACGACAAGTGTAGGAGGCGTCCATGGATTTGCTATAAAATAATGTTGGATATATATATAAAGAGTAGCCAATAAAGAACGTCTCCTTGCACGACCCATGCAACTCTTACACAGATACACGTTATTTACATCATTGCAATGACCAAACTGCCTAAAATACACCATGTATTTTAATGTTAATCACTAGCAATGCGATATTATAAGAATCTTGACAGATTAACAGAACTAAACTATATATTATATGCCATCATGATTTATTAAAACGCCGAGGGCCTATTCTCGAAACATTCTTACGAACCTCTTAACAGTTCGTAGGCATATTGTAACACTCGTTAAGAACTTTATTAAGCTAATAGGTTCGTAAGAGCGTTTCGATAATAGGTCCCCTGGTAAATTTGTTCTTGTACATAGACTACTCCAATTACTAATAGTTCGCTAGTGAGAAACACTTATTTGAAGTAAAATAAAACAAGCAGCATAACAATAAAAGGTAGTTTAACTAACCACCATAAGACGTTTAACTTTCTCCAGGCTGAGATCAACGACAGTTGCCCAGTATAGTAGTGCACTCGCATGTAAGGTTGACACATATTGACGTATTTGCTCCAGTAATAAGGTGAATACGTCTACAAATGTACGTATGGACTTCATGACGTACACGGAAGTAAAGAGTGTGTATAATACTTCATGGTATTCGCTGTATCAATTGCTTTACCACTTAAGTTATCCGTAAACTGTTTCGATAAGTGGAAAGCAGGGCAAGCTATCGACCAGAGGGACTTAGTTCAACGCGTCTGAACATATCCACTTTGGAATTTTTAAAAAATCAATTAGGGTATTCTTAACATGTTAACACTCATCCACAGCGTAATGTGTTCGTCGTCGGTGGATAGAGGATAGCGTGAATTCTAGATAAGTACAATGCTCGGAATTTCACAAAGTTGAATGTTTTTTAAAGTCCTGGGTTCGATTCTAACAGTCTAATGTCTATTACTCTTTTGTTTTCGAAATGCCAACTGTGTTTAGGCGCCTGACGGCTGTGTGCTATGCTGGAGAGACAATTACAGGGAATTAGTCATAGGTGATCATGTTGGCCAAACATGCTCCCAATTTAAGACTATGGATTGTGTGGTCGTACCTTTATTATGTCTAAAATAAATGTACTGAATGTCTAACTGATTAATGTTTTAGTTTGCTTTTTGCATGTGTAACCCAATTGTATATGTAATTATTTTAAGTTTTTAAAGAAATTAAATGATTTACGGAAAACAGAATTAGCTAAATTAAACATTAGCGATAATTCCGAAATAAAACGAGTAACTGAAATGTGCAAGAAAATATGCTATTCTGGAAAGGTTTTCACATGATGAAGTAGTATTACACGTGTATTATACATAGACATAGAGGATAACAAATCGAAAGGAGATGCTTTTCCATCTCAAAGTTACAGTTGTATACAATATGCCTACAAAATCATAAATGTCATCTGTTTTAGAAGTAAGACTATCTCAACTTATAATCTAATATATTGGCATTTATTGATATTAATCTAGCAAAACGAAAGTAAAAAAATATAGTTTTACTTAATTTAAAAAAAACACACAACAACGTCCATCATCAATGGAGTAAGGGCTGGCTAGGTTCATTCGTGGGGCAATCCCGCTGTTGAAACTTGGCGGGATATAGGGGGCAATTGTGGGTCCCATTGGGAATTCTGAGTCATCTTAAAGACGCAGAGGCTTAAGAATTGGGGAATTGGGGAATTTGAGGACGATTTATAGAATTCCGAGAGCGATGCCACGGTGAAGAATCTGGAGCTTGGGGTCTAGCATCCTGCGTTTCATTACTCACGCACACACTTTGCCTCCCATCCGAACCCTCTTGATAGGTATGTGGAGCTTATGATTAAGACCTACAGCAAGTTTGCCTAAGTAGCAAGGGAAAGTTGCATTACTATAGGGTTGTAGTTTGCTAGGGCCTTGCTTGCTAATTTAATTTGTTCGTTTGTGTTTTTTTCGCAATTTTAAATCTGGGATTTTTTAATCAAACCGTTAGTATTGTGGATGTCGTTCAGGTATAGGATATAGGTAAGGCACACTTGACATTGTGCTTAGATTGTTCAATTTAAATTAATGGTAGCATGACATAATACAACGTTCTGGAATAGAACTACTTTGATTGTGTTATTCCATAGTATGACCCTCTATTATACACAGTACTACCTTATTCGCTACGGCACTATCCTAATGGATACCAATTAATACTAACGTGCGTATGTATTTTCCGTCCAATACATGCTAGAAAGCATGCTCATAGTGTTACAGTATTACCTCAGTCAATGGATAAACATGCACTCATGTCACCGTACCAACTCCCTGGGGGAGTATACAACCCAATATACCCAATGCTGACCATGTTTACCCTCATTCCTATCCAAACACTCTTACAGTACTAGGTGGATGGCCGAATAACTCAGGCGACCTTAGAAGTCTTCTGTATGTCCTATCCATGGTGTATTCATCCTTCAAGTACGTCATGCATGTACGTGTATGTTCAGTGTTATCCCCTCAATGTAGACCTGTCAAGGAACCGCACATACAACACGTCACAGTATGAAGATATGCTACAAGTCGTGTCAGATATGCCCTGAAGATTTCCGGACGTGATCGTAAGACAACATTTTGTCACCAAAGAGATTATATATTTATTTCATTTTTTTCTTTATTCATCTGCCCAGGACTCAATATACACATAACGTTTTATTCTCTGCAAAATATTCCATGTTTGCTAAGTCAGTGCCATCTCGACAAAATAGTTTTCCTTTTTCAGAACCCATGGCTAACGGAGTCACTATTTTTTGGTTCCGTTTCATGTTTATTTTCCTGACATTATGATGATTCTTCATAACATGGAGCTCATAGTTTATTTTGTGGGTTCGAACTCGGCTCTCGGCCCTACAACGACCTGCAATTTCCGCCTTTGAGACGACACTTGACTCGAATCCTCAGAATATATTGACACGGTCCTCATATTCAACATCAGAAGGCATTCGCAAATTCTCGATCGTCCATTATCCGATAATTTATATAGCAAAATTGTGTGTGTCTACTTCTGATGCAGTTGACACATGTCTCCGTAGAAGATTGTTGATGGATTTCCGGAATGTCCCGACGGCAGTGCGCATGTGTATTCACGTGCTTACTGCACTAAGAAGGTGTCGACATCTCACTGTCCTAATATTTAATATCAATTTATTATAAAAATACATCCCGACTCAAAGCCTTCCAAAGGAGACAGTTATGATAGAATGCTTCATCTCATGCTATGTATGTTGAGTGGAATCCGATTCAACGGTAATTTCCTCTTAATTGTCAACAATTATCGTATTTTTAGAACAAGAATCCTGACAGAGAAGGAGAAGGATGCAGACGTTCTATAACATTGCCATAGCAACAATTACTCGTTGTTATAATGATCCAACGCGTGGTGAAGTTATAGAATTTTAATATCTCACGTGTTGCGTCTCTGAAAGTTTCAGTAAAGACGGGAAAACAAATTTGAAAGTTTCAGAGATCGTGTTTGGGGGTATTTTATTTGGACGTACGCGGGCAGTTATTCACACTTTCACACTCAACCGTGATAAAGGATGGTTACCAATATTTGAATTTGCACAGTAATAGCGGTAGGATCTGTATGGATTGGTTATTAAATTGCAAATACGCCAGTGATATGTTTTCATGGCGTAGTAATGCATATTACCTACGTAGACACACAAACAGGGAAATAGCAATAGATCGAGGTGTCAGAGATGGGAGAGAGAGAGAGTGAGAGAGAGAGAGAGAGGGAGAGAGAGAGAGGGGGAGAAGAGGTAGATAGAGAGAGAGAGAAGCAAAAAGAGCCAGACAGATGGAGATATATTTTCAGGGGATCATCTAGTTGTTCAATTGTATAGACACTTACAATATACGTACACTCAGTACCACAAGTCCTATTCATCGTATTCTCAGGAAATCTCCGAATCCGGACGAACCAAAGTCCTGGAAATATTCTACATGCTCAGTTTGTAGGGATCGTCATCTGACATAATGTCAACCTGGCCACGGTGGCACCGTCGGCGGGAAAGCAATGGAACAAAACAAGGGACAGGCTCTTAGCTAATATCTGTCCGCATAAAACAATACGGAGATGATGCAAGTCAATATTTCTCTCCAATGTCCGCCGCTGTTCCTTCCGTGTTCCAACCAGGAAACGTACACCTGAATCAATTCAAATGACTCTGAGTGATCAACTTTGCAATGAACATCGACGACAAGTCAACACAACAAGTGGACATTACCGGGAGGAATTTGAGCGTTTGGTGCTGGACAGTTGCCAGACGTTTACGATTTGGAGCAAATATTAACGTTTGTTTTGTACTTTATCGACGTGAGTTATAGCCTAGGCTAGTGCAGCTGTGTGGTGGTCATATGCGCAGGGATTAGCATGGATATGAACTTAATGTGGTGGTACTTGGTGACATCTGGTTGTCTGCTGAGCCATGACATCCTGTCTGCTACTGACCACCTTTAGGCTTGATGAGTTATCGGAGACCCCGAAATAGTTGTTCTCTGAATGCATAGTACTTAGCAAAGGTACATTAGTAAACGAAATTGTTAACAGCAGGCCTACCAGTGCATGTATGTAGTATGGTAAGATATAACCGATATCATATATTGGTTTATAGTCTATGTTTCACTGGACATATAGATTCTTCTAATTATTAATATAATTTAGTTTTTAAGATATTAATCCAAGATTTATGTTA
>JAUTBX010126582.1:0-10373 GCA_032361465.1 Lepetodrilus tevnianus | reverse complement strand
ATTGCAACGATTTATAACAGTTATTTCAGATTTGTTTTCTGCGGGTGCAGACTAACTGGCCAGAGAAATTAAGAAAAGACAAATATTGGTTTCTGCACTTCCAATGCTGCCAGAGTGGGAAATGACGGACTGACTTCCAAATGTGGTATGTTATAGTAATGAAAAGCCACACTGCTCTAGATCTACTATAGAAAAATACTAGGACCGACAAGCTAACACACTATCAATGCCTTCATACTGCTGACATGACCTACTGTATGCTTCCTGTCTTCGGGAAGTAAATAAAAACTCAATATTAATTTCGGCAATCATTACCAGCATATTTCAATCGAAAATAATCGCAATTATTTAGCCCCGCTTACACTAAACACACGGAGGGATACATATACTTCACGTATATATAGATAAACCTCATTACATTGCACAACATATATGATGTCCTTACATGTACGTTCGAACGTTTATAATTGCATTAATTACTCAAATACCTACTGCCAGGACAATTGTACTTGAACTGGGACAGCTTTTTATTCTGCTAAATACTGCCTAAATAAGGAAATGGACTTGCGAACGTTTCTTTAATTCCCAGTCTTGCACATGATGTCACGCTGCCTCTCCAACTAGTTGTCCATTCAAAAGACCCGGCGCCACTTGACCGCCCTGAGAAGGCTGTCCGGAGGTCCGCAGTTCCACATCATTAATACATGGACCCAGGACCTCGGCGCTGCGACGTAAATTGACGAGGTGCAGCGAATGATTGCTCAACCCACGGGACTCTTCCGTCACCACTCAGCAGACAGGGACCAGTTTCAACGGGAGGCTAATTGCTCCGTAGTAGATCCACATCAAATATTGAACGATATGGTTTTACCAAGATGGTGTAAGATTGGCGCCTAGCCTGTATGTGGCACATCAAATACTGTAGCGTCCTTTCGCCGCCCATCGGTGTGAGTAACTGCTGTGTCTTAACACCGCCTTTGCTTCCTTAAACTGGTATCCCATGAGCCGTGCGGCAGCGCAGAATGTTAATGCGGGGCATGGTGTAGTTCCTCCGCATCTACAAATTGACTACTTGTCTGCCTAGACTGACCATTTGACCAGTGTCTTGTTGAGCTAGGCCATCATGAGGTTGTCATGTAGGGGTGAATTAGGGCATGGGGGAAACACGTTTGTTTTCAATTATTATAGAGGACGCTTACTTATAACCCAAATACCCACATAATGCATACTAGGGCCTACATGATGATTTGGTTACGAAAACATGACATGTCTCCAATATGAACGCTCCGCTTGTCTAAAACGAAGCGTCTATTCAATTGAACAACAGCCAAGAGGTATAACCATTTGATACGGACTGACTCACACACACGTAATGTATTTTTAACTATATGTATTTATCGAATGTTTTAAACATCCAAATATCCTAACACGCCATTATCCTTGTAAATAACTATACCCCAACCCCCCTCGCAAACTGATTAACTATCTGAACAGAATTAATGTCCCTGCTTACAATCTCCGCGAAATTTGACTACCAGTTGCCTCCCATAAATGTTGTAGAAAATCATTCGGATTTCCTTTCTAGGTAACCAAGACAGTGACGAAACATGCACTTTCTCTGGCTAAGATGGGATCGCATTAGATTGATTACGGTAATACCCCCTGTTCTGCTCATTCTCCTCTGGTGTCTGTCTTACATTCATGAAGTCAGTCCAGTAATGACGGCGTATTACCATGGCAGGAAGTCGCTATGGACAGAATCCAAGCAGCTAGTTAGTTTCCGTGCAATAACTACAGTTAAGAAAATAGTCTGGTCTCCACTGATCATTGCGAGCTTCTTTGAGCTCACCAGGAAGATTTAATCCCGACCGACATGCAAGTCTTCCCAGCGACTCCCAGGAGATCTGAATATTCAGAGTTGCAACGATTTAGTTGCAATCCTGTAGCGGTACTTAAAGATGCGTTCGCAAGGAAACATTGAATTAAAGGCATATTACCCCATTCATCCTTGCGTTTATATTTGTACACGTTCTAGGATTGGGTCATTGATGTGTGTATATTAGTGTGTAATCACAATACACATGTATTTAATATGCATGCACCTTGTGAATTAATTCAGTGAGTATTTACTTATGTCTGAATTTGTCATGATGTATGCAATTTATGGTGAAGTTATCAATTATTAACATTTGTATTTGAAGATACTATGTTACATGTATGCATGGTATATGAATTAACTGCATTTGACTTCAAATTGGTTTATTTAGAAACATGAAATTAAGTTCGAAACCAAAAGGCAGCCCAGTCTTATCAACCAAGGTCGAAAACCCAATCTTACCAACCCAGTCCTATCATATATGTCCAACCAACCAAGTCCTACTAACCCAGTCCTACTAACCAAGTCCAACCAACCCAGTCATACCAACCTAGTCATACCAACCCAGTCATACCAACCCAGTCATACCAACCCAGTCATACCAACCTATAGTCATACCAACCCAGTCCTACAAACCAATCCTACCAACCCAGTCCTACCATTGCTGTCCTTGAGGTTCTAGGATGTTCCAGGATCAGCCAGATCCTGGTCTGCCAATAGTTCCAGCCGTGGAGGTCCTTGAGGTCAACGTTCACCATTTCCTTCCTGAGCGAGTGGTTGAACGAGTCCAGAATGCGCTGGTTCTCGATGTACGACCTGTAGTGGCGCCAGCAGCACGCCTTGATCTCGAACTCGTTCACCTGCCAGAAGTCCAGCTCGCGCTTCACCACAGCTCCGCACACCTCCAGAGGCACGTGCAGCTCTCCTGGAAACAGACGAGATAGGTGCAGAGTTTATAGGATTTAGCAGCGTGACATATGTACGGATTTGAGAGGAATTACGTTAGCCGTGCTATAGGTTCATGTCTTAGGGGATCGTGTAACAAGGGATATAAGTTCAATAGAGGATTTAGTGGCAGGAGTAGAGGTCCTATTATAGCATGGGTGAAGGATCACAAGATAGGGGGGGGGGTGTTCAGAATTTATAGGATTTACGGTAACAGCAGTGTTAAACCAGTACATTTGAAATCCATGACAGTTTATGCCACATTTCTGGAATATTTCCTTTTTTTTCTGAATGGCATGTTCATTTCCCTTCATCAATAGAACTCCTGTGCATAATTGATTTGGCAACCACAGTATATCACATTTATATTTCACTTTAAACCATCGGTTTTCTCCGTTAGGTAGAAAATTAATACTTCTGGATCCCTGACATAAATCATCGTTATTACACATATGTGAGAATGAGACGTAGGCTAGTGACCGCCTTTGATATATGAGACACAGGGTGACCTTTGGGCGGCAGATTATGGAATGATGACGGTTACGAGGTGAGGGAGATGCATTATCTATGCCTGGCAATTGGTCTGTGCATGGCACGGCGACTATTTCTATATAATATGAATACCCTCAGTACACATATTGGTGCTTATTTGATGCACATATGCTCGGGACTAACAGTCCAGGAGTAAAAGGACTTTACAGCCATAAGACCTTCCAGACGAGCAGCCGCCCTTCTGCGCAGATTCAGGTGTTGTAAAAAAAAAAATCAAAAAATCCAGAGCTCAGAAATTTGGTGAAAAAAAGTATAAATCTCTTGAGGCGTAGTCTTGACACAAACATTCATTGTTTATGTATGACCAATCTACAATCAATGACATAAAGATAACCTACTCTTCCTTGTTCCCCGCTGTATCGCCATAGCTACGGCTGGTGGAACTGAAAACATGTGTCTGGAGACTGGATGTATGTATGAAATTTACATCCAGTCACACAATGGACGCGTCAGTTCCACAGCAAGCTGGAGTACTCTGGAATATCCAGAAGGGCGGGCTTGGCCTACTTGAAGTTATTAGCTCAGATCCAGGTTGAATCAACGATCGCTGTGGAGACATGCCATGATTGCTCCGTTGAATAATACATGCTTTTGTTGAGTGCCCTCCCATCAAATCGTAATTTAATTATGAGATCAATTCCATTCTGACCCGACGCACGAATTACTTCCAATGAATAAACCTACACCGGGAAGATAATGTTTTGAGAAATACATACAGACTGATGTCATTGTTCATAAGTCGACGTCTGCGTGCATGAGGCCTGCGCCTCTGGACGGTGTGTGAGGAACGTCACGTGAGCCGAAGAGCGCACAGGACAGCTAGCTCCGTATCATTAGTAGAAATGGTCACACGAGTTGCAACGGGACGTTCACGGAAATGTTTCAATGCCATCCAATATATCTAACATTTCTCCAATGCACAGGGGACAGGTTCAGATAGTCATTAGGTTGTCTGTTCATAAATCCCAGTAGAGTTAGAAAATAAATATAGTTTTATAACATGGAATACGAATGGTATTCTTATATCTCACAGGAACATTACGAACGAAATACGGTGCATGGGATATATTTTATAATATCCGAACTTGTCAGCCATAGTTACCACGTTAGCGATCACGCTATGCCTATTCGTTTGGTTTCTGCTGTTTGCCAGTATGCCATTAGATGATGTTGATCAACAAACCACTGATACCATACTGGTCTATTCCAATACACCACCCACAAGCCTGACATTCTCTTAGACCCATTACTCCAGCATTCTCACAAAGACAAGTCTGGCTTTATCTAACAACATCGAAAATGACATGACATTCGCCTTTCAATAAATGTCAGAAAACAATCTTTGTCCTTGCTGCAGGATTTGAAACACCGCGATGTTTTCATTTAAGCGATCAATACGTCTAGATGGTACGGTATTGTGAGTTCAACAGGTGACAGGAGATATGAGTTTTGTATTTCCTATTGTGTTTGAGACGACTGTGGTAGATATAGGTGAAGGAGCCTCCAGCATACGATGTTGGTAGTCAACCTGGATCAGATGTGCCCTCATTCGGCACCTACGTCTTCCATTGCATAATGACATACGCAATCAATATGCAGTAACCTGACTACACCACAGCACCCACGTCGCACGAAGCCTCCAGAGACTAGAACACTACATCTACCCAGACTCTCCGGGGACTTGGTCATAGCATAATGGTACGTAAACCATTTAGTATCTCTAATCAGTCTCTAACCACGCCATCAGACACGTTTAAAACATGATTACATAATTGATGAATGATGGCTCTTTGTACAACGGGGCCAAGTCTGGAAGTATAGAAGCTAGATGTCTGAGCTGACGCGGGACTCATAAACGAGCTCTATGTTGGGGAAAAAATTACCAGTCATGTATCGATAGAAACGCGAGTTGGTAAGGGCGAGTTGCCCGGTACGAGTTGTGACCACTTGTTGGTACAGAGGTACCGCCGAGGTCACACTGGATCAGGAAAAGCACGGAAGAAAGTACTTATATGGATGTTGATCCTTCATCATAGCTCCCTGGGCAATCATCAGATGGTTTACATTGATACATATTGATGTGTACTATAGCTTAATGTCACATACATAACAACGTGATATAAACAATGAACGTTCTATTGGAGGTGGACATAATTAAGGCGTGTACATCCATACCAATCAAACAGGAGGGAGACCGAATAGGGAATGTGCACGATACCGAGGTAATGGTAATAGTGCCAACATTACTTGTTCCATATATACGATTATGTGTGCATGTGTGTGTGTGTGTCTGTCTGTCTGTCTCTCTGTGTGTGTGTATATGTATATATATATATATATATATATATATATACACATACACACCACGATTATCGCTACTATCTGGCAGGAATTCGAAAGCAATATGGATGCTGAGTATCAACGTATTCTTTACATACGAACAGGTTAAAGCGTACATCTATCTACAAGCGTAACTCGACCTTCTCACCGGAAGTACATGTCAAACTGTGACGTAAGTCGGCAGAATGGTGAACAACAAGCACTGAGCCGAACGTTGGCGGATAAATAATTACATTTCGTTAGCTGAATAGCTCCATGTTAGGAAGAACTTCCAAAATTTAAAGCGAATCTCATTAATAGTCCAACTCGGCAAACAGTTTTGAGATCGATCAATAGCTGCTTTCTCTTTCAATAATCTTCACCCAGAGGTTACCCCTAAGACTGTGATTCACACGTCAGAAGTATGTCTTCCCTGAATAGCCACCGCCAGATGGAGCCACCTTGACAACAATTGTCCAATAATTCTGCAGTATCCTCCTTCATACAAAAACTACACCCTTTTAAATTAATGAAGCAGCCATGAAATTAATGGTGATTGCAGCGTATTTATCCAAAGAAGTCTTCGTCTGGACACTCCGTAGGCATGTGTTGTTAGACAGCGGGGATATGACTCACTGGTAATAGATATGCAAACTCTGACTAGAAGCTGCGCCATGTTTTCAGACAGCTGGTCTGAAAGGATTCCACTTGTTGCTAATGTTTCACGAAGGTCTCGCTCACCACGACGTCCAGTGACTTACCAGATGTCCCCTGCATGACCAGTCTGTCTACACGCGGAGGCACTGGAGCTCATGCCATCTAGCATAGACTCTTTAAACTTCAGGATAGAACCATCCACCGATATATTAAAAACCAGAGGGCCCATTCTCGAAACGTACTTACGAACTTCTTAGCCAGTTCGTAGCCATACTATAAGAATCGCTAAGATTTTCTTACGATCGTAAGAACGTTTCGAGAATAGACCCCCGCTGCTTATTTGCCTTCCTTGTCTGTCTGTCTGTCTGTCTGTCTGCCTGTCTGTCTGCCTGTACGTCTGTCTGCATGTCTGTATGATTGTCTGTCTATTTTATGCTCGTCTTCCTTATTTCCTGTCTGTCTAACTAACTGTCTAATTGTCTTTATCTGCCCTTGCCCTGTCTGTCCGATTTTGATTAGGTTTGCAGTTAAGTGTTAGAACCACGTTCTTCTAGTATAGAGTATTTCAACTCATACCAGGACTCACGAGATTAATGCGGAAGGAAACCTGCAGTACACTGAGATACAGACGAAGCAGTGACGATAGCTCCATGAAAGCATCGCAGTCATTTCTGTTCGCTTAGGTTAGGTATAAGGTTTGTCTGTTTCTGTTTGACGGGCAGTTAGCTGACCTTGGGGAATGGGATAGTCTCACTGGCATGCTCTCGTGTGTCTGACTAGCGCCATTGGAGTGTAGGTCTACTGGGGGCGAATATGACCGGAGGCGATCCCCGTTTTTCTTACAGTAGATGCATTGATTCATTACTCACTACGCAAACACCGACTACAGGGGGAAGCAGTTCGGCGAACCTCTCACAGTGTAACAAGATCGTACAGGACAGCTTGTAGTATTTAACCAGCAATAGAGCGGCGGCCAGGAGTGCGCATAAGAGACTTAATGGGCAATTCATGCATATACCGGTCATACAACCTACATAGCTAGACACCAAGGCAAGTGCATTATAGCATTGATAGCAAGATGAAGATGAAGGCGGTGTATTATAGAGAAACATCTGCCAATGTAATTACCTTTTTGTGTTTCGTAGTATGTAAGTAATGAACAAGAAGTAGAAGAAGAAGAAGATGATGAAGAGGAGGAAGAAGAAGAAGATGAAGAGGAAGAATAAGTAGCACTAGTAATGGTTGTCGTAGTATAAATAATAAGGAATAATTTCAAATGAATTAATTCAAAAATAATTGCATTATTCTGTTACAGATTGGCATATATAGATTGTCACGTGTCATACACTAATATTTACCTTCTGCTTGAAATATAGTTGCTAATGGTTATTCTGACTGCTAATGGATAGGAACATGGTTAATCGCAGACTGTTTTCAATAACTCAGACGTTGTTTGTCTTAAGTGTAAATATAATCTCCCTATCACAGCAGTCCAAGTGCCATGTGGTATATTCTTCTGCAGCTGCGACCCGGACATTAACTAGCCAGGTGATTATCATCAATTAGCAGCCAGCCTGAGAAGGAAAACATACACGTACTAGACTGGTGGCCAACTGCTAGCGTTTACCAGGAACTGGATAGCGCGGACCACATAACAGACAATGGGTATCGCACATGTCAGAGGAAGATCATTTGCAAATACAGTAAAGATATGGGATTCTTCACGTTCTGTCGCGTAGATACATAACATTCATAATCAAACTGCCCACGTAGTATTGCCTCGTCCATATACTAGTCATCCACCTCTGAAATGCTAGTCACGAATGTATTAGAGATTAGAGGTAACTTCATTAAATATATTTTAAAACTATGCTAATAATTAGATAGCCATCTGACCATGTGATCGTTACCCAATATAGTGCAGTCAATCCACCGAAAAAAAGGCGCCAACCCCAAACAAATTGCAAAGAATCGTTTTTTTGACGGTTTTCTGTACTATTTGTGTCTGGAGAATAGCGATTATACTAAACAGGAAAACAAGTATACTCTCTTAAACTCGGTCTCACTTCCTCTACATCTTGCTATCGAGGCATACAGTGTGTAATACCCTAGATAGTCTACATGTTGCAAGACTATATACTACATTTAACGTTCCCAGGTGGATACACTGGATAGTGTTATCGAGTAGATAGTAGTGATTTTATAGAGGAGTTTCGTAACCTGTGGTAATGGGCAATCATCATTAGAAGTAGCTTAGTTGTTATAGGTAAGGCTGTTTTGCATTTTGAGCAACTCTTGTTGACCAAAGAATTGCGCTATATATTCAACCTTCACTCAAACATACACCGACGCAGCCCACACATACACGCGCGCACGCGCACACATAATGTAAACAGCTCAACTTGTTTTTATTACGTATAATGTTACTGGATCGTTATATTGTGCATTCAGCATGGCTATATCAGTGCTGAGCGCAAATACATAATATGTGTGTAAAGGAAATACAACATAATTCAAATACCAGTAAGCGATTCCAATTGTCTACTTTCGTTTACACTGTGGAGTGTTTCCACAACTGGCCATTACATGGACGTCCAATATAGCGATATACAAACATACCGATGTACTGATATAGCTCCACGTAAACTAGCTGATCAACCAGTTATCCTCACCCGAAAGTAAAACCGGCAAATCGGCAAGTCTGACATCCATGCCTACACATTGACGTACTAGACTTCATGGGTTGATAATGCACATGGACATTCACCTCCTTTCTAGCAACATATAATTCGTCCAGGCCCTCGTATCCTGTACAATCACTATTATAAATGCTACCTGATATACAGACGTGCACTAGGCTATTTTTACAAACTAATTTGTAAATGTTAATTCTGATGGCAGCCATCTTGGATTTGACAGACGTTCTGTAATTATTGTTGTGTGATTTACTTCCAGAAATAATCACTATAATATAACTCTGAATATATACAAATAGTACAGAATAAATGCTCCAGCCTGTGTTATCGAAAACTGGAAAGGTTTAGTTGGCTATCTTAAAAACGGTTGCTCGTTTAAGACCGGATGTATTACTCTATGTTGGTGTTTCGTAGTACGGTTAACCAGTTCCAGAAAAAGTCCTACAATGTGTCATACATGGACACCTAGGACCCTAGGTACAAGTGCCCGTGTCATTATAACATTAAAGTGATATACCTATTCAGCCAAGTACCGATAACATCATCATACATTCGGTGCACACTCATTAAAGTCTGTGAGTCACAGTATAAAATACATATTAAACATAGATTTCAATCCAATAACTGCGTTTACAAGTGCATACCAAAATCTATATAAAAAGTTACATTTTAGTAAAAATATGCCAATTTGGCGGCCATCTTGGGTTTGTCTACACATTTATTTTTCAAAGTATAACTTCATGCTCATATAAGGTAGTATGTAAAACATGTAATTGCAAGTGTTGTAAAACCAACATGGGGTGCACGACTATTATAGTATGTGATTGAATGAGACAGGGTTAAGCACAATGTATATTAACTCAACGAAGATGTAATGTGCGTATATACATAGTGAACACCATAAATAATTAATAGGTAATTAATATAACTATTGTGTACTGCACTTCTGTTGATATTTAAACATTAAATATATAATTATAATATTCCTGGATACTCTGTAACATCCATTATCTATTGCGCTATCAAATTGGTGACAAATAGCAAAGATCAATATATTTGTGCGAAAATGTAATGTGTTACAATTAATAAATACGTTTCTAATTGAATTATGTATATTCAGTGTAGCATCTATTTAGTATGCAATAAGTAAAAGATATTGGTGAAAATTCAATAAACACCATGAATTATCAATAAAATACCAACTACTTATTCCGATACAGAAAACTTGGCGACCATTTTGTTTTATACTAATTAGAAGATCAACAACCCAAATGCCAGCGTGGGAACTCTCATTTTAGGATTCAGCGGCCTCGGATCATCTTAAAACA
>JAUTBX010126560.1:0-10375 GCA_032361465.1 Lepetodrilus tevnianus | reverse complement strand
TTACAAGCTTTTCCTATGGGAACGCATCGCTTCATTCGTATGTTTCTGGTAATACATTCAGACGCCATATATCCATGTATTCGTAAACTTTTATGTTATCGTGAACCATAGAAGTGGATCCTGAAGTAGACCTATAGTGTCATAAAATATGCTGTACACATACCATGTTTCAAATAACAAACATTAACAAAACTTACAAGACATAAATGTTAATTGGAAGCGATAGAAAACGTATAGGAAGCTAAATATTTAATATATACATTTTCAACTGTCCGAGTACCGTGAAACATGCGATACACACAGTAGGAACGGTGTACGCCTGGACTTATTTACACACGGTAAGTAAAGAATTCTTTCGCTCGGAGTTAAAGAATTCGTTATTTCCCGTGTGTACATAAGTCCAGGCGTACACCGTTCCTACGGTGTGTGTGAGGTGTTCCTCGCGTCGGTCTACAAGGGAAACCCAGCAAAGCGTATACATGATTGCATTTTGCCATGAAGGTATCTGCGAACACTGGAGTCCCCCTTTCACGCAATAAATTATTGACGTCGTGTAGCACTGTTTGGGTCATTCACTGTTCACCGGGGGCAATCAGTGAACTCATTCATAGGATCACGCCAGCAGACAAGGGAGAAGAACCACACAGGGTCTCTAGAGACGGCAGCGTTGATGGTAACCACATTACTGTGTGCCTCTTTGGAGGACTACTTTGCCCCCAGGATTGGGTGTTAACGAGACGACCCTCCCCAGGGATGTCACGAGCAAAGAAGGCTTGACTTTGTCGATAAAACCAGTTTTGCTGAAATTGCCGTACGTGGGTCTATATCCTACCGGAATTGGTTAATGTCGTAATTCCGGACCGAAGAGAATATTTGAGTCGAAATCGAAATCTTAATATCTTCGGTGGACATTATAGATGCATTTTTAATGTGAAGAGGCTAATTAATGTTTTGATTTAATTAGTTTTACTTCAACCAATCCTGGATGCATTCATGGGCATTCTTCTACGAAACTACATAAATCCAAGGTAGCCTTATCTCTAACCTTGTACTTCCTCTGTGATGCAAACATAATTCCCTTATGGGCAATAATAAAGCATTATCTTATCTTAACTTTAGCCATAGACTACACTGTTGCTAAGCTTGGCGTTACTGTTACCTTAGAGTTACACAGTTTCCTACAGGCGGGCCCAGGCTACAATCGATGAACGTAATTTCTGGATACATACTATTTAGAACCATGGTTGTTGCCTCGACTTACGGCCCAACTAAAATACGACCCTTTCGTGAAACGCAAGCCACAAGTCTGACTGATCGATGACCTGATAAACTGAAACCTATGCCCGCTTGTTTTTGTTATAGCATTTCCTTCTTTTTCTTGTTTGACGTATTTGGTGTCAAGACGGAACAACCTCTGGTACAGCTAGTTCCTTCAAACATCAGCAATCAGCTCATGTAGTGTACATCCATCGTCCTTCCTCCTCCTCCTCCGAAACGTAGAGAATCACCTGCACTGCCCTCTAAGGGCATTAGCTTGGGACTAGGCCGGCAATTTAAACCCACCGTGGACGAACAGCAATTTACACTGTTGTCTGAAATGAGACGGCCTCGTTCAATTTTCTCGCGAGATTCCAGTTATTGCGACATTAAGTGATCGTGTGTCAACGTAATTCTACGTGATCTGACTCGGTTAATGCCATACACGTATCTCATGTAATGCTTCTTTAAAATAAAAGGTAAAATACACCCGCTTTGTAAAGTATTATTGGCAATGTGATATATGTTCCCGTAAGCATGGGGTTCCAATATTATTTGTCTTAGTTGACATTAATGTTATGTGAAGTTCCAGAATCTTTATTTCATGTTAGTTTCATTCCTACAGAATCATTGGAAGAGCAAATAATAGTTGACTTATTTATTTATTCAAATTCAACAGGAATAAATAAATGTGGCACTTATCGCAGTCCTATCTTTAAAACTAGTTAAATAATATTAAACTAACACCACTACCTAAATTCTACGTACATTTTGTGACATTGTAGTAGGTAGTCCTTTAAAATTCGTCCCTGATACTATAATAGCTGATAATAATCTACACTGCTCGTTTCTTCCGAATCTGGGGGCCTATTCTCGAAACATTCTTACGAAAGTTTTAGCCTAAGAAAGTTCGTAGCCACACTGTAATAATTGCAAATATAGTCCTACGATCGAAAGAACGTTTCGAGAATAGGCCCCAGCTGTTAATACCCGGTATTTGGAATACGAAATAAAATATTCAGTGCAGCCACACCGCATTAATACTAAACTACAAAATGCACAACAGCATGAGCAAATATACTTAGACTATTTCCTCATGATTTCCCTTGGGATTCTCGCTATCTAATCCCCACTAAAGATGTGTAAAGCTAGGATGATAATTGAACTCCAAATGCTCTCTAAAAAGAAAATCCCAAGAAATTGTTTGCGGAAAAAATACAATTTCCAATCAGTTTCTACAACCCATTCATCTGAGTGTAGCCCTGTAAATTTGAAGGAACTTCAAGAAATGAACACTAATAAGAATTGAAGAGTGTCAATAACTAGATTATATTTTCTAGTGTTTTTTTTTAGAAAACTAGATTGCGTGAGTCGGCAATGCGTATCGCCATTCACTCGCGGTACTATCAAGGGAACCATATACCAAGCACGATTTCACCTACTTTCAATCACGTCGATTCTGCCATTTTAGAGAAATCAAGCCTGATAAAAATGCATTGAAATCAATTTACACGTAAAACGAATAACGTTGTTACATTAAAAAGATAACAGGGAGGACAAATAATGTCGCCACTGCTAGGTTTGATCACACTCGGCTAACCTACGGGACTGATTACAGAAGCTAGTGGAAGTAGTCCCGCGGTGAGCGGATTGATTTGATCACTTGTCCGCCATCTTTTTAACATTCGTTGTTATTTATTTTTGCCCGACGCGCATGCGTACCCGCGTTACGGAAGTAGAGTGAAGTCTCACCGGAAGTTAGTGATGAGAGTACCAGGCCTCTCGTGTGTTGTTCTGTCCTCGCTTGTCTGAGATGTTTAGGGAAGAACTTCAGCTGCCTGGCAATAGTTAATGACACCGTAGTCTCACAAACAATAGTGCAGTTAGGGTTAATCAGCTACCACTGGGGCTATTTCAATTAAGTCTGAGGGTGGTTTTAATTAAATGAATTCGCAAATAACTTAATTAAATCCCCGGTGTTGACAATCGAATAAGTAATTGACTCTAACCCTTAAAAGTTATACAAATAAACAACTAATTCAGTCTGCCACCATTCTAAGTCAGCAGTTGACCATCTAAGCTTGTTGAAGAGAACGCAGCAATTATTATTAGAGATAATGTTCGTTTTACTACCCCAATTGCT
Organism: Lepetodrilus tevnianus; assembly: GCA_032361465.1. Taxonomy (NCBI): domain Eukaryota; kingdom Metazoa; phylum Mollusca; class Gastropoda; order Lepetellida; family Lepetodrilidae; genus Lepetodrilus; species Lepetodrilus tevnianus. The sequence continues at coordinate 6,975 of JAUTBX010126560.1, read as the reverse complement.
TGCGGTAACCGTGTTGTTATTGTTCCTTGGCCACGCCGGGAGTAGGCTGTCAAAGCGGAAAATCACAAATCCATCAACGTTTGATTCCACAGAGGGATTATTTCTCGTCGAATTCTACCTTTATGTAACCCGTTACAAAGTCGTCATGTAACTACTCTACCACAATAACTGACATTATAGCGGTTTACAATGCCCAAGGGAAACTAAGAGATCGCTCTGAACACGATTACAGATCCATAATTATGTACAATATGTCCTAATTGTTGAGCATACTTCAGAGGATATGTCCGAAGACATTAGGAACATGAAGCACATCAAAGAAGTTTGTGTTATTGTTTTGCGATAAGAATGCAAACACGCAATTTCCTATTCCGATGGCAACTTTTCCACTAGACAATGGCATTGATTTAACATTTTGACATTTGGCAATGCAACGAGCGGCGTGGATGTTAACCATCCATATGCTGTAATAAATAGGCTGTTCTCTAAATAGACGTGATTGTAATGGTTTCAGCAGGTATGGGTTAAACATACAAAAAGCCAAACTATGCAGCAATAAAGAACAATTTATGTTATGTCTGTTAATTTTAAAACTATTCCACATGCTGCAATTGACTTCTAGCAGGGTGTGATATAAAACTGGTCTTGGCCAGAAGGAATACCTCTTTGGCTCAGTCGGTAGAGCGTTGGACTCGCCATCCAGCAACTCGGGATCGAATCCCAAGATCGGCAGGACAAATGGCGCCCAACATGCATTCGATTTGTTTCTGGTCGTTCTTCTCCCAGTATCCTACAGGATTGTCTGGTAGATATTGTTTAGTTCTTCAGTGACTTACAATTGAAGGGATTAGTGATTGGAGGACGAATCATCATATGGAGGAGGGGAATGTAGCAAGGTGATATGTGATGCTCCTACTGGCCTTGGTCATAGGAGTTACCCCTTTGGCTCAGTCGGTTGAGCGTTTAACTCGCAATCCAGCAACTCAGGTTCGAATCTCAGGATCTACAGGTCCGGTGACAGTCTCAATATAGCTTCTACGGTTAATTCAATGGCCCTGGACCCAGATCCGAGACAGTTCACATTCAATATAAGAACGAGCAGCCGTAGAAACGTAGGGTTTTGGATCAACTTATGCAAACTCGGACCCGGATGCGAACTGACATTGCTCCGTACACGGGATGAAGCCCGTCGAGAAATCTGACCAAGCAGGATATCCGGTATAATGGAGGCTATCCAATTGGAAACTGCCGTAATTATTTGGCTATTATAGGATTCCCAGATACGCGCCTTGACTAAGAATGCCACGGAGAAATCTAATAGCAAAGCAGACCTTATTGTGAAACCCTGGTTCGTCCTGGATTGGTAGCCCTGAAAGCCAACGGAAATCGTAATGAATTGAAGTCATATAGCTGTATATTTACTTAATCTAATAGCAACTGACCTGCATTGTAAAATCCTGAATCGTCCCTACTCGTGAGGGCCAGCCATCAAAGTAATACATTAATGATAATAATAGTTGCACAATATGTAATCCAACCGCAACTGACCTGTATTGTGAGATTCTGAATCGTGTGGTGCAATGCTCCAAATAATACATTATTAACACTTTAGTTGCGAAATATCTAATCTAGTAGCAACTGATATGCATTGTGAAATCAGGAATCACCCTGTGGGGGATATCGTTTTAAACGGATGATGATAATAACGATTAAATGAATGCTATATTCGAAACTTTTAATAACCGCCGCAATGTACACTTTGACATGGAATTTCACATGTCTCGTTGCCAATGCTTTAGAGAAATGATTGATACATTGTTAACTTAAAACCATAATGAAAAGGAAACCATACAATGTGACCAGGTCCATGCTTCCTATAGAAACACCTCCACGCACGGAATAACAGCCACCATTACCAAGTTAAATCGATCTGACCACGAAGACTTTGAATACAAGACAAGTCACACAGCTTCACAATGTGAAATGTCAAGCGGTGCTAGATGCTATGAATACAAATGTGTTGTTGTGATTTTTTTAAACGTCGTCTATCATGATCAGTCTTGGCTTTATCCATGTTTATCTACACTAGAAAGATTCCTAAACATTAACCACTTGGCTGACATAGGCGCATTCTTCTTCTTCTTCTGCTTCTTATTCTTCTACTTCTGATTCAGAATTGATATGATTATTCTTCCTCTTCTTCTTCTCGATCCAAAATCCATTCATCCATCATCATCATCATCATCATCATCATCATCATCATCATCATCATCACCACCACCACCATGAGATGCTTCCCTAGATATGATGCATACACATGCAACTTTAATAATATTAAATCTCGATGTTTTTAACTATCAAATCTTGTGGTTTTTATGAAGCACCATACATTTCCTGATTAAATACTGCAATCTTAGCTCTATAAATAAAATACATGCGTTTGCGTATCCATGACATTCATACAGTTTAACATTACATGTATGTAGTTTAACACGGTCATTCAACATTCGCTGGCGGCATTATTAGATTCTCGATCTTTCGCATTCAACATATTAATTATTTCTTACATTAAATGAATATTACTCGTTAAATATGAAGATTTTGCCTTCGTATCAAATACGCTTCTATTCAAACTTTTAGAATTAATCATATGTACTGTTCTGTAGGGAAGCTATTGAATTTAACATAGCTACTGGAATCTTTACCTACATGTATATTTCAGAATTGTATAGCATAAACCTATTTATAGTTGTCTATTTTAAATGATCTTCTATTGTGTCATCCTTAAAAGACAGACTATTCCATTATGCCTAAGTAACATCCTTAAAATAAATATTTGTTTGGTATGTTTCAGTAATTTAATAACTTCGTATGTTTCAGTAATTTAATAACTTCGTATGTTTCAGTTATTTTCATAACTTGGTATGTTTCAGTAATTGTACTAACTTCGTATGTTTCAGTAATTTAATAACTTCGTATGTTTCAGTTATTTTCATAACTTGGTATGTTTCAGTAATTGTACTAACTTCGTATATTTCAGTAATTTAATAACTTCGTATGTTTCAAGAATCGATCTCACTGCATACAACAGTCCGTATTACATCCTCTAGAAAACCGGTTTAACAGTTTCTGTCATTCATCCCTGCAGAACTTAAATGCAGAACTAGAATCCGTTGTGCTTGCCTATTACCGCTAACTTAACTCTTTTGGGGCAAATACTAAAACCCAACGAGCAAACACCTAACACAAAATATTGTCGTTGTCAGCTACAGTTGTCGTAACCCTTTTGAGGCCGATACTTAAACACAGCCATCAAACACCTATTACCGTACAAGTAACTGTCCTTGTCGTTGTCAGTTAACGTTAACTTGACTCTTTTAGTGTTAATGCTTTTGGACTTCATTAGCCGGTCTAACATCCGAGGTGAAATGAATTCTCAACAATTTAGAAAGAAACTTTACGTTGTTAGTCAAACATTCACCATTCACCAGAGGTGCGTTCAAAGACACAAGGGCTTGCAAGCGGCTTATCAAACTAGCCACTGTCTCGAGAATCGTATGAACCGTACATCGAACCACTTTAAATGATGGGAAAGTATATATATATATATTGGAACAGACGGTGTAGAGCATTAACTTGCCCTAGGTCTTCTTAAGGATATACTATACTATTAATGTTGCTCCAGTAGGCCTACGGGTACTATGATTGGGAAATTAGTGGTCTTTAATCATACTCATTGCAAAGGTTCGTGAACACGAATACTGGTATCAAGTATAGTTTTAATCGGGCACATGAGGCTAACAACGATATATTACTAACTATCGATATTCAGATTTCAAAGTAAGGTTTCTTGTTGATTATGGTACTATCAATTCTATGAACTATGTCCAGATTATCAGTGTTTCAGAGTTAATGTCAGGTCATAAGGTCATAGTTCTTCAAATCGCATTAGCAAATGTGTATGACATTTGTCACTACGACAAGCCGAGCTGTTTATCTATTATCCTTTGGGCAAAAAAAACGCAATTATCTAGATAGGGTTGTAAAATGAATCAATCCAAGGCAAATATTTGAGTCACGTGTCTGTCGTTGCTCAACGACCAATCTAAAATTATAAATAGGCCTACTATCCAATATTAATTTCCATAGTATTACTAATGCATGTGTTATATCTGGAATCTACGGTTTGGTGGTGGCCATAAGGAATATATGATTGATATAATAGTGCTGATCAAGATGCATTGGTTTTAGCCAGTGGTCAACATTCATGGGATTTGCCTGGTTTTAAGTTACATTTGTTTTAGATTGAGGTGCATTGGTGGTAGCTGATGATCAATATACATGGGATTTTCCTGGTTTTCAAGTTATATACATTGGTTTTACATTGGTGACCGAGGTGCATTGGTTTTAGCTGGTGATCATTATACATTTATATTGTTTTTATATGGTGATCATTGTATATTGGTTTTAGTTATAGTGACCAATGTCCATGGGGTTTTAATATAACTGGTGATCAATGTACGTGGGCTTTAGCTAATGATCACTGTACACGTGATAACCTGATCATGACGATACAAGGGTTAATTTGGTTATCAATGTGCAAGAGTTAATCTTATGATGATGAAGCCATCACTATTGATTCAGGATGTCTATCCGCCATCCAGAATGTTGTTCTTATCGTCAGTTGAAGTGATGCTTCAATATGTTATTTAAATCATCGATTGCTTTCACAAGTCGAGAAGGATTAACTTCTGAAATATTTAAATCCATATAATGCCCCCTGCAGCAATGAAACCTCCAGTTTACTTAACACAAATTTCATGAGGAACGATTCTTTTATTTTTTAACTATACTTATATAAGTGGACCTACTACAGTTATTGTCCGTAGCATCGTATTTTATCGTTATTGTACACTTAATCTGAAGACAACATGCTCAAATGCTGATAAATTGTGCCATTTGATCTACACTGTGCAGTATTATTGAAGAGAAAAAAAAAGAATACGGCATTGTGGTTATCCGCCGTGAAAATGTCAATCGGAGTAATTGTATTACCCGTACTGTTATAAAGTAATGTTTATCTCTCTTCGCTGCGCTGCACTGATCTCTGAAACGTTAAGTGGAGACAGATGCGAAGTGCTTTACCGTGATTGTGGTCGTAACATTAATTAATGTGCACATAAAATGATGACGTCATGATTCACAACATTTGGTGTGCCAACATAAATATGTTTATTATTACTAAACTACCGGTAATGATATTTTATCATTAAGAGCTTAGGGTCGTTCCATAGATGAAAGAGTATGCCTACCATTATTTAGGAATATATACTTTAAGTCGAAAGGCGCATTTGGAAACCCAGGTACAAACAAATAATACGCTGACGTTTGATTGCCAGATCGAACAGTTTTGTGCGTGCTATTGAATAAACCAAACGTGTTGGTCTCTCGATAAATCTACTTCCGGTGGAGCTATGTATCACCTGCATGATGGCAATCGATAACTGTGACACTATCACGAGATGGGTGATTGAGGATAGTGATCTACTGTTGGTATTTGCCACCAATCAGAGTGGATCTACAATAAGTACTGAAATGAGATTTGTAACACCGTGTACCATCTGCTCTATAGCATCATTGCGGATCTCTCGGCTACGATTATGATTTGTAATATTTATGTCTGTATGTGTGTCTGTCTGCCTAACTGTCTCTCTCTCTCTCTCTCTCTCTCTCTCTCTCTCTCTCTCTCTCTCTCTCTCAATCTCTCTCCCCTCTTTCTGTCTGCTTTTCAATATACAATATACTCGGCATATATACATACCGATATATTTTTTTTTTTAAACAATATTTATTTGAAAACTTCCGGGATTCATGAACAGCCAACTAAATGATTATCTGAACATGTCTCCCGATATACCGATATATCTCTTTATCTATGTATTATTTCCATCTATCTATCTATTTATCTATATATCTACATACACACACACACATATATATAATGTTATGCTATAGTTACGCATAATGTTATGCTATAGGTGATAACGAATCCTCCGATGATGAGAATATATCTCGTAGATTTGAATTGTGCGTGACAAACGTAATGCATTCGTACACTAGTTCACATCCACTGCTGGATTAGCCATAACTGTACATTGTCTGTCATTGACCCTCTACCTGCTAGATTAGGCACAGGTATAGCTCTTTAGTGCATCTCCGATTGCCTCAAGCATTGGAGAGGGTTAAACCAGAACCATCTAAACCTCAAACACATTTACACGTCATAAATCCCCTCGTGGATTCACATTCCGTCGAGACGTATTCGTCATACCATTGACATTTATCTAAACCAAATGAACTACCATTAAGTGCAAGATGGGTACTTAGACTCGTCATCAAACATAAGACACCGTTAGTAAATATTTCACAAGAGGCAACTATTCCGAGAGATCGGGAAAGATCACAACAATAAATCTTAATCATTTGATTCTTGTGTTCGACATTTTACTTGCGACACACATAACAAAGAAATGTTCCACGCTACAAGACCTGTCGAACAATTATGTCCGTCATTATTGTCCGTCATTATATCCGTCGTTAGCTGTTCGAGTGTCGGGTGACCTCAGTGGCCGTCATTTACACCCAGGGCATCGATAGTAGATTACCATTATCACTGGCATGTGTGCATTAGTCAGAAACAGGTTTTGTATTGCCTTCTTCACAATAGATCGTATATTTTTCTACTAAATGTAGTACATGCACTGGCGTAACTAATAGCGTATATTATTCGTTGAAGATAATGATGATGACGATGATGATGATTAAGATGATGATGATGATGATGATGGTGGTGATATAAATACGTATAATAGTAACAATAGGAAAATAATGATAGTATTATTACTACTACTACTACTACTACTACTACTACTACTACTACTACTACTACTACTACTACTACTACTAATAATAATA
>JAUTBX010126537.1:0-15958 GCA_032361465.1 Lepetodrilus tevnianus | reverse complement strand
AACTTCAGTCCTCTGACCTCCTGTTCTGTCTCACCTACTATCTCACCCATGTCCTGTCTAACTTCAGTCCTCTGACCCCCTGTTCTGTCTCACCTACTATCTCACCCATGTCCTGTCTAACTTCAATTAGTCCTATCACCTCATTTCCTGTCTCATATGTGTTTTACCTGTGACATTTCATCTGTCCTATCTCACCTCTGTCCTACCTCACCTGCCATGTCCTGTCTCACTTAGTCGTGTCTCACATCCTATCTATAGTATGCTACTTGCAGGCCTACACTAGCTAATACTTTACAATATTGGACAACATTAAATGTGTTACAGAGTCTTCCCAGTATTTACACCTTAATTCATTTCCTCTGTATACAAAGTATACATTACGAGAAAATTAGCCTGCAATACGGCTGATAATCAAGTAATACAACCTATATCATTGATTAGTATACTCCCCAGGGAGCTGAGAATGTTGTAAGTGAGCAAGCTAATATTATTCACCACGGAACCACTTGATGAGCCAATGAAACATTGGACAAATCTATAAATACTCAGTAGATTCTTCTGTTAATTATCTGAGTATCTATGGTGCTAATTCTATCAATTACTGCAGCACAAATGCAGCAGCAGAAGATTGCTGCAGTGAGCATATTAGCACCATCAGCAACTTTCTACCAAAGTCAGATTAAAACTCAGACATTCTAGGCTTGGACACACTGCCCACTGTGCTAACACTGAGAGAATCCTGTCAGATCCTCCATGTTACAGACTGTGGGTAGTGTCTCACACTCAAGTGGGGGTGGGGGCGGGAGTGGGGGTGGGAGGAGGGGTGCAAGATCAGAGTTCTAAACAAGCAGGTAATTGACAGATTTAGTAAACATAATATTGCCTCAGTTGGGGGAATGTGTGAAGAGATACCATATACTCTAACACAAACGCGTTGCAGGCATTCTCCACATATGTGGAATCTCAGGTTGGGGAGAGTTTTTAATGCAGAAAACCAGCAAAGAACTGATAGTTTGATATCAGGTGTGGTTTGGTGTGGATCAGGGTGAGAGATATTGAAAAAATATATAATTATATCGTTAAAAAAATAAAATAAAAAAAATATTAATAATAAATCATAATGAGTTCTATATCACCTTTCACAAATTTGAATATTAAAACATATAAATAATAATAACTTCTTTCTTGTTTAATTAAAAAAGTAATAATAATAAAATATCAATAACAAATTATAATGAGTTCCACATAACTTTTCCCGAATTTGAATAACGGTATTAAATAATAAATCAGTTATTAAAATCTTTGATCTATCTCTCATAACATGATATTTGTCAAACTCCTAGTGACCCTATAGTGATCTAAGCAACGCTGTGTACCTTTAGATTAAAAGGGACCAGGATGGAGCGAACAATATCGGTAACGATTTTATTAATAAACAGTCTGGGTAACCATTTTATTGGCTTCTTCAGAACACCTTCAAACAAGCGCAGCCAATCAACACCAGACTCAAACTTCAAAGAGTAGACGCACAACAACCATTAATCATGTCCCGGTAAAGAAATATACACGGGGATATTTCTGTGCGCCAAGAGTGATTAATACGCGAGATTCTTGTTCATACTCAACGCTGCTGACTAAAACATCGTACACCTCGGCCAACCGCTATCTATGCTCAATATACAGCAGTGTTCGATCTTCGTCTGCTGTTTTATATTAAATAAATATGACACTTCCAACGGATTATTTATTAAACAGATTGCTTAATCTATATAGGAAAGATTTTTGCGTTGTGGAGATTTTCTACAGTAACCGTTTCAATGCTGGATGCAACTGGAAATGCCATAAAGAGCAGTGCCTGTGCCTAATCAAGCAGGGAGAGGGTTAATGTGTTTAAGTTTTCTTTGGGAGAAAAAAATATTAATAGTTTGTAATAACAAAAGTATTGGATTTAAAAGCATTGTATTTTGAATATAAAATTTAGACATTGTGTGATACTGTACTGAATAATGTAAAATATATTCCTTAATTTCTTATTTACAGTATTTGCATACCATGGTGCAATGAACTTTTAACTGATTAAATATTTTTCTCTCTCAGGATCATCAAAAATAGCTTTAATCTACCCAAAATAACAAGATAAAAACTCTAAGCTTACAATTAATATGTCCATATTGATAAATGTCATATCTATTTCTTTAGGGTCTTCCTATCTTATCAGGAATTTGGCAACATTACAAATGTTCGAAACGAAGGTTAAATACAAACCAAATGAAAATCATTAAACCAGTTGCAAAGAGGGACATAAACTTAATATTAGTTTATAATTCAAAATCTCATAAAAGTTACATGTAATCTACATCAATCTGTAAATAAAACCCTCTGTTTTCATTCATCATCGTTGGTATCTTAAGTAATCAGAAACTAACAGTTATTTTCATCGCTATCGTAGGGCAATAAATTGGGATAATTTCTACGCCAAGAATAGATAATCTCACCACTGTCATGAAAAGCAAATACTGATGCTTAAGATGTAATAAAACATGTAATTAAATGAGCGTGCTCACCCCCTATCCCCTTTCCCCCACCCCCACAATCTCAAATACTGAAGGTATTAGGTAAACCTCTTGTCAAGATGAAAGTATTGTCAATAGTGAAATATACAACCCTGCTGTGACATGAAGTGTATAACACAGCTGGGTGACAGGTCAAAGGTCAGCATTATGGGTGGTTCCATGCATGATGCATTAGGGCATATTACCAAATATGGATATTTATTTAGTCAATGGACAAGCTAATGAAAAACAGATATTGCTTCGCTTCTTAAACATTTTGACTTGCTTTAACCCTCTTTCTGCTGGATTAGGGCATCTCCAGTTGCCTCCAGCAGTGAGAAGATTAAGCATGTGTCCATATATCTGTTTCAAATCTGATTTGAATGAGATTGGTCAAAGGAACTCTTGATATGAACATTGAAAACTGATGGAACAATGTCTGGCTTATTCCTTATCAAATTTAAAAAAAATAAAAATAATAATAAAAGATATTTATTACATTAAATTTTGTAAATATTCACGTAAGATTAAAAATAAAATTGCTTTCAAGTGTTTTCATAAAGACTACCTGTGTACATGTAAGGTTTAGCCACATATTAAATGTGCATATACTTTCATGTGTACATTTCACACAGTTTGACATGAACATATTGAATGTACGAGTAAATTAATGGTCTGGAAATGCAAATGCGAACCACTGCGCATTGAAATGGACAAAATGCATCAATTTTCTGCATGAATGCCAGTAAATGCATTAGTTATGTTTAAAAAGGACCATAAATTTCATTTCAATTTGTCATTTAAGGGCATTTTTATATATCTGTTAAACGTTACTGACTTAGACATTAAATGTAAAACTGTATTTCAGCATCGTGCATGTTCTTATTAAATGTTTCCAACAAAAGTAATTCAGTTTCATTAGATTTCCATCTACCGGTTAATTTGAATGTCCATCTCATTTGATGTGATTAGTATAAATATATTAACTTGGAAAAAACATGCAATTATTGTAAATTATCTTAGAGCTATGACATTAAATCGATTATATTTGAAGCATGGGTTTTAAATCCAATATGTCATCACAAACATCAAAGATCAAAGACAGGTAAATCAGCCTTCATCACCTCATGTGAGAAATGTATGTTTCTTCTATAACAAGCTCATTGACGAGGTTTGAACAGGTGGCGCACAGGTGCTTAACTTGTAATCATACTTTACACCTTTGCTTTGACAAGTATTTACAATAAGAATACTAGCTGGTGCCATTCATCAGTAACATGATTGGTGCCATTCCTCTGTGACATGATGGTCATCAGAAATGGGTGAAAGATTCCAGCAAAATGGATGAAAGATGCCCACAAATTGGTGAAAGATTCCCACTAATGGGTGAAAGATTCCCACTAATGGGTGAAAGATTCCCACAAATTGGTGAAAGATTCCCACTAATGGGTGAAAGATTCCCACTAATGGGTGAAAGATTCCCACTAATGGGTGAAAGATTCCCACTAATGGGTGAAATATTCCCGCAGCAACGTTAAACTCCATAATCCCTCACTCTGTAACATGATTGGTACTATTTCTTTTTAATTTGGGGTTTAGAGCCACTTTCAAGATTCTTTCACTCATTCCATGGCTTATTTGTAAATTTAGTACAGGAGGAAACCCACAACACAACACAAGAATAACATTGATTACAAACAAAAGCAAAACAACAAATATTCATAGTAAAAGATAACAGGGTTCTTGGGTTTTCTCCTGCATGAAAAATGAATACTAGTAGTTAATAATTATGTAATTACGGTAACTCTCTCCCTGCCGGATTAGGTACAGATACCGCTCTTTATGGTATTTCTTATTGCTTCCAGCATGGAGAGAGTTAAATATGTGGTTGTCGAGACACCTTGATTTCTGAAGGTAACTGAACATAGCACCATTAGAAAAATTAATGAGATGCATAATGTTACCCTATTTCACTTTATGGTGCATGGAGTCAAAATGAACAGCAAGGATGAACAAGTTAAAAGTAACAAATAATTCATTTCTTTTAAAAAACATTCCTGTGAATTAAACTCTAAACTGTCATGACTGCAGATCAAGAGATGCCAATGATATCAGTTAAAAGCCACCACATATCTTCCCATTATTATCCCATTGCCTAAATTCACTTAAACATAGATACAACAACTTGTTTGGTGGTCTCAGCTATCATAATCTGCTTATCAAATCCCATACTCGTAAACATAATAGCATAAGTACCATCCACTGCCTTTAAATACATTACCATGATACTATTTTCCTGAGACTCCCTAGATCCTAATATATTTGACTGATAGGTAGATACTATTACCCTGATAGCTGGTATTAATCTTCTGAAACCCCATACACACTGGGGCTTCAGAATGGTCATATTTCATCCTTAGACAAGATACTTCAATTCCCGGAAGAACCGACATGATTACTTATGCCTGGCTGTGTCTATTGATAATATGGACCTGACATGGACCCGATTTGGACCTAAGATGGACCCAGAGTCTCGGATAAAAGGCTATACTTCCTACGGGATAGACGAGTCAATATCCAATCTTATATTGCGTTAATTAAACATGGTGTTAATTAAAAAGGAAAATTCACCACACAATCAAAATAATTCCAGAAAATCATTCTGGAATTATTGATAGTAATTAAATTATTGGATGCAATGTGGATTATTCTATAATCTGAGGATAATATAGGATTAAATATTATCTGGACTTATGAAATATAGAATTGATAACACTTTTACATTCTACCTGCAGTAGAAACTATGGTGCATGAGGAAGGAGCATAGCTGACCCATGGCTTGCATTGGTTCAAATTCACTGTGTTGAGTGTTAAAGTGTCTGTCAAAAAAGGGGGTCTGAACCCATATTGATGCCCCATCCCAATACCAGTATATGAAATACTAGAATACTAGTATACATTTTCTACTAAAGATGATGGTTTCTGTTTGGCTTTGTCATTAAAGGCATAATCTGCTAATTGTAGGTCAAAGGTCACACGTTTCACACGCAAGCCGTAATCATCCTAATCAACACAAATCCCCCTATAAAATCCCCCTTTATCGCCTTCACAAGATTAGAACAAACCTGTGGTCAAGCCAGCTGCTTGACCACTGAGCAAACGGTCAAGAGATTAACCATATACAACTTTAACACCTTGTCCAGCTTTCAAATGACCGCTGTGAACCCGCCCGTACTAAAGTAAGGCAATATTTACACAGCCAGATTTAATTCCTACCAAATCCTAGCACGGTGCTGGTTTTACTAGATTCTAATCATCACACGATTTCCACAAAGCAAATACAAGATGGATAATATAGAACAGAGGCTGTGGAAAATCTGGGATAATAATTGTAATTGCTTTAAGCGTTGTTCAAATCATAATATATTATCTTTAAGTTTCTTTAACTTGATTGGTTCTCATGACTTTTGCAGGATTCTACATACACTTTCTGAGCAGTTTATAAATAAATGTTGTTATATAGTGACAATAGCCTAATAATAAAGTCATAGAACAATAGAAATTACGTCAGAAAGGCAAATGTCTAAAACTTTTAGTAAAAGGCAAAGACATCACAGTGTATGTTAGCTAACATCACATTTAAAGCCCGGATTAAAAAAAACATCAAGTTTTGGCAAATTTGAAACATACAATACCTGTAGGTATGTAAGCCTACAATCACTCATTAATCTATCCATACAAACTTGTCAACAAGATAAATACATTGTAAACCTTTCCCTCAGGATACATGGGTTAAGTGTATTATTATTATTATATTTTTTTTAGATTCAAGGTACATAATATTATATGCTCATATTGACGGTACAAAAAACACATGTATCCCTCGAGACACTTTATAATATGATTACAGTAATACCCTCGTGAGCATGTCATTAATTACTGTGACGCCCCCCATTATGTAATCTTAGTGTACAACAACACCTCCTTATCGTGTTCATGTCGTCGGGATATCTAGAGGTGTTCAGGTGTAGTGTTTGTTATTTTATGCCAAATAAACATAAAGCATGTTAGTCCGCTTCAGTAGGTATGTGGGTAATGTCTTAAAAGGGTACGTGAAAAAGCTGAGCGCGTAGTTATGTATACGCTACACCTTGAGTGGAATTACAAACGAGCATTAATACGGTGTTATGAAACATTATTTGAAGTATCCATATTCAATGTATGTATTTGTGGGGATTTTCTTTGGCGCTATTGCCCAGAGTGAATGTTTTCTTCACATGATTAGCGGATAACATTCCAAGTGCAGCTCTAATCCTAATCATACACACAGCTTGTGTTGTTGTAGATGATTAGCACCTCTGGGTAGACAGGGTCTACAGTAATAATAATAATGATGATAATAATAATAATAATAATAATAATAATAATAATAATAATAATAATAATAATAATAATAATAATAATAATAATAATAACAATAACAATAATAATAATAATAATAATAATAATTTATAAAAAAAATAATAATAACAATTTATTATTGTATTTTACATACATTTACATATACAAAATACTTAAGAACATTTGTATCAATATGTGTATGATATGCAGCTGTATAGTATTAGCTCCATAATACTTGAATATTGTCATTGTCAAATAGATTATATCTAGTCCCATATTCTTCAAGTTTTAATGCTTTGTTAACTTTTTTTTAAATATTATCACAGTTGATATCATTGGAGAGTACACTGTTATGGTTCATTTCGATTAGAAATAATGTTACAGTTCCTGTAACATAGGAATACTGTTATACTTCATGTCAAACAAAAATATGGTTCATATCAAGTGGGAACACTTAATGTCAAGCCAAAAGTACTGTTATATTTCATGTCAAGTGAGAATACTGTATTGGTTCATATCAAATGAGAATGCTGTTACAGTTCATGTAATCAAGTTAACACTGTTACACTAGTGTTAAGTTGTAAATACTGTTATATTTCATGGTAAATTGGAAATACTGTCTAGTTGTTAATACTGTTACAGTTCATGTCAAGTACGAATACTGTTACAGTTGATGTCAAGTACGAATACTGTTACAGTTGATGTCAAGTACGAATACTGTTACAGTTCATGTCAAGTACGAATACTGTTACAGTTGATGTCAAGTACGAATACTGTTACAGTTCATGTTAAGTATGAATACTGTTATATTTTCATGTCAAATACAAATACTGTTACATTTCATGTCAAGAGGGAATACACCTAGATATTGTACATGTCAAGAATAATCTTTCACACTTGGCCCAAACATGTCTGAACATTAAAGAAACTTCATGAAACATGAGTATAACTTCCCTTCTCTAACCTGTTCAGAAAATGTGCATCTATTCAAAATTGCCCATTAGCATGTTGCAAGCCATAAATAGCCTTAGGTCAAGTGGGGTCACTAGGGGTCAGTGAGTACAATGTATTCTTGGGGCTGAGGTCGTAGAGTACAGTTCATGCACATCCAGCCAGAATTACGCACTAATTTGATTTCTCAGTACATTTACACGCCCACTTCATGCTCTCACTTAATGCGGCAAAGCCAGGTTATTTTCAGAGTAAATTTTCATTCATGGTTCAGCGTATGGAAGTAATTTAAATTTGTTGGTCATTGCGACATGGGGCAAAGATTATACCATACCATTCATGTGAAAACCACTTGGTATGTGGGTAGATTGACACTTAATCTTTCAACGCACAGCTCTACAGGAATTAGAACAATAATTACAAATTATATTTTGACAAGTTCACAATTGTACATATTTAAAAATAATAAAATGTTTTAAAACAATTTGATTCTAGTAAACATAGGATATAACATGGCTATAGCAAGTATATACTCAAAGTTAACATAATGATATTTATTCTGACACAAATATTTAGTTCTAAATAGAGCAACACTCAGTACTTCAAAATAAACCTAAACATTAAAGATGAACATTATTACGGTTGAAGGGATATTTACATACATGTTATGTTTAAAGATTTACAAACAAAATTTCTCCATGGGTTTTGGTTACAACTATTACAAATAATTGTCCGGTATCTATAGATGGACATTTTCTATACAGAAGTGACACAATTGTGTTATATTTTCAGCCTCAATTTCAAAGATGTATTTACGAAAACACTTAACGTATTTGTCACGCAAGCTTAGTGTTTAGTATTGTATTACAGCTACGTGACCCAATGAACGATCCGTTCTCAATATCGAGGTACAGAAAAAACACTTCAGAGAATCTAAATCAACCTGTTCTTCTTTAGAAAAATGTATTTCAAAACTGTTGATAAAGATGAACAAAAATGGAGCTGGATAGAAGAGTTAAGGGAAGCACAGTATGGAAGATTATAAACAGCGTGAATGTTTTCTTAGAAGTCTTCAACAGTTAACATTGTACAATGTACCTGGAGAGATCTCAAATATTTAGGATCATACAGTGAATTCAAGATAATATCAAACCTGCTAATGGCATTTAACAATTATAATTTGAGTATATATGCGAAATGAATTTACTTGTCAAATAATACTAGCAGTATTTTATTGAATAATTATTTTATTTTTGAGTAAGATTTCAATAAAGTGATTAACAATATTTTAGGGTTAAAGTAGAAAATATATTACAGGTAGATGTTTAACCCTCTCCCTCCTGGATTATACACAGCCATTGCTCTTTAGGGCATCTCCGGTTGCCTTCAGTATGGAAAGGGCTAAAGGAACATTAATTATATATCCCCTTTATTACTATATGTACAATGCATTTCTAGAAAATGTAAATACATTGACAAACATTGTAGATTGTTATTTTTAAATATATATAATTTTGGAACATGTCATCATTTTTAATGAAAATGAATGAATTAAAAGGCATTTTGAAGAGTTGATTTTCATATGAATTTTAATTGAAAGTGAAGTGTTGTAAACTGTGTCACCATACAAGCCAAAATATGACTTCTTTTGAGCTGCCTACATCTACTCTTTGACATGGACAGGGCATATTACTCCACTTGTCCCATCATGATAAGCTCTAAAAATGCTGAAAGAGCTACACACTCATCACAAGAAATCAACTTGCCGTACATCGTACATTTCAGGGTCATATTGATATCTACAAATACGCATCGTTGATTGACAGACGGTATCGACAACATACCGCCAGAATGGAAACAATTACATTTCAGGGGATATTTCACGTATTCTAGTGTGAAACGCCGACAAAAGGGTATGACTTCTCACCCTATTCAATCAATATAGACGATGATCTTGTCAATTTCACTGATTTACTCGTCTATTGCAAATTCCATCGGAATTAGCCGCTACAACTCTACCTCCAAGATAGCGAAGATGAGGACGTCAAAACAACTCACTTAGCGATAACCAGTTTTACACAACACACTGATAGCGGAAAAATAGGCGTACTTCTCCCAGTATCTCAGTGGTCGGCGTTTAAAGTAAAGAGTTTTCAAAGTGTTTGCCTTGGCTCCGACATCAGTTGTTGGGGAAATAGCACCTGTTCTCATCTGTATATAATTTGAGAATTACAAGTATGCCGAAATAGTATTGACATGCGCGTACTCGAGTGAACTGGGATGTATATATATAGGTAGAGAGGTAAGGTCTAATTCTGATAAAATCAAAGATGTGTGGGACTATGGACCGGCTTATGAAAACCAGTATTACTAACATTCCTAAGAATATAGATGCTAAGCTCATAACGATAGATATGTTGTTACCCTGGTCAATGGATCAGTGTGCAATCAGATCCTTTTCAACTCCCTGGGGATAATACAACCATTCTTCGCATTATTTCAGATGGTTTATGAGCCATATATCATATGAACTGTAATACTGATTGATTTTGATTGATTGATTTATTGCTTTAATTTTTTTGTTTTAATAATACAAATTACTCTCTAATATTCTCCATATGGACTTGACTTTGGGATTACAAAATTTAACTTTTTGTTTAAATTTATGTTTTTTGAATTATTCATAACAATGGCTACTTACAATGTGCCAAATCCACATCCTAGGGCATGCTCAAAGTGTTATATTATTATCCCAGGTCAATGGATCAGTGTATACCTCAGTGTTCCTTCTCAACTCCCTGGGGAGAATAAAACACCAAGCTGCCATATTGGCTATGTAAGGAGAAAGTGGATGGTTAACCCTATTGCTACTGAAGCCAGCTGTAGGTGCCATATCAGAACAGTAAATTCAGCAAGCAAAGCATTAACCCCCTCCATGCTGAAGGCAACTGGAGATGCCATAAAGGGCTGTACCTGTGCCTAATACAGCAGGGAGAGGGTTAATTAACGATGCTGGACTTTGTGAACATGCATAATTACAATAGAGCAATTATTTGAAAATCTAATTCAGCTCAACCTGTCAATAAATTGTTACCATATAATCTTGGGCTCTACAATCTGTCACACATGGTGAACTATGATTTGAAAATTTATGGTTAATGAAGATTTGATAAAGACGCGCAAACAAAGCTTATTAATTTCCTTAACAACCAACGATGCATATTAAAGGAACGTTGACAATTTTCATTTCAGAACTGCTACTTTCAATAATTATCAAATTGAATTATTTCCGACAGTTCCTCAAACACACAATAGAGCTGCAAGTCCTCATGTAGTGACGAATTGCAATGAACATAAATAGACGGCAATGTGACAGACAGCTATTGCATAACTGTCCATTACGATGAAATACGCTGCTAATGGACCGGTCAGAATCCTAAGCTGGACATCACAGGACGGTGGTAATTGGCGTTTCGCTCCTCATTAACTACCAGTTAACTGACCGCTAATCAGCTGTCGTGTGTCAGCCTCAATCATACGTGTCCATCACTGGACTAGGGAACGACATCGACTGGTCAGTTCCGGACAGTTTACAGCACTGACCGGCAGACTTACACTGATGACCAATGGCTCTCTGTGTGTGGGGACAGATTGGGTGTTATAATGACTATGACTGGGACACTGGCAGATTGAAATCTGATTGTGCAAATTGACAGCAGAACTTTGACAAGGAATGTAATACTAATTAATAGAGATGACAGAAATTTATGGTTAATGAAGATTTGATGGAGCCGAGCAAATATAGCTTATTAATTTGTAATGACCAACGAAGCATATTTAAGGAACGGTTGATAGTTTTCATTATAGAACTGCTACTTTCAATAACTTTTATTCTTAATACTGAAATATGAATTTAAGGTCATTTGAATGTATGGCCATTTCAATTTATGGTCATTTCATAACTGTTTTAGATATTAGTAATTTTGATGACATTCCAAATTGATGTTCCATACTATACTACTATCTTAATGCATGGTCATTTGTACCAAAAATAATCTTAAATAGCCACAGAAAATATCAAATACAGGAATGCTTATGGTAATAAGACATTTAATAAATTTGTCAGTGATCTGTGGAGATTACGCACAACACCTATAGGCATTATGTGGACAAAAAGGATACAAAAAGTTCCAAAACAATGTACATTATCTTGTCATCCAATATCCTAATTATAACAAGCCTTAATAAAATACGTAGCACGCATGGGCTACTTCAATACAAAGCAACTCTTCTAAATTCCTATCATTAGCCAATTAATGTCAAACTTAAAGTGCCCATGTTCCAAATCTTTTCCTTTTTTTTCCATCATAAAGTGTAGTATTTAACCATAGCGACATGGATACAGACGTATAAACATCCACTATTTGGCATTCCAATCATTAAAAGGCATGCAAGCTCGTTAAAATTAGCACGTGACCTTTAAATAGAGAGACGCCGACTGCATGCGTGTTGCAATTTAACGTTAATGTTGTCATTCAGGTTATCAACTTAGTGTAGAATGTGTTGCGACTAGCAAGAGATCGTGTCCAAGTTACACCACAAACAATGTCCAGGAAATTGTCAAAAGAATACTGCATTTGATCTTTTATAGAATCTCATGAAGTGAAATATAATTTCCTTTTGAAACTGTAACACAATTTTTTGTTAGTAGAGACTGAAATTTCGTTAACATAGTAATAGTAAAAGATATTAATACATCATCATGTAATTTAAAAGAAAATATATATATATATCCATTTAACCCTATCCCTTGTGGAATAGGCACATGTACTGCTCAGTAGGGCATCTCAGATTGTCTTCAGCAGTGAGAGAGTTAAAGTACTGTAATTATTATATTCATTATTATTGATAAAATTAGAATATATTTACGAGAATAAAAGTTAGACTACCGTATACCAATTTGATCTTTACTAATAGCATAGAGGACTGAGTTTCGTCTTTTCTCATGCACTAATTGTGCCTAGTTTGCATAGTAATGTTTCTATGGCAATATGTGGACACACTGTGACATGGTCAAAGCTAGTAATGGGTGGACACCAGTTGCTAAACAAACCTACCCTAGCACACAGAACACAAATTATGGACGGAAACATGACCACAAGTCTCAGTATGCCGTCTCAAGGAAGTCGAAGCTAAACAATTAGGGCCAAAGCTTTCCGAAAATTGTTTGGATACCCTACAACGCCAACAAAAGTTTTTCTGGTCCATCAACATTAAGGCAGGTTCTTTTAGTGTTCTAGCTAAATGCCTTGCTTTAGAAGTCTCTGTTGTATATTCACAGAGGCTATTTCAACAGAATGCCCCTTTAAAGGCACTTGGCCCATACTGACATTTGAATTGATTTTTGGGGGGTAAATGAACGTAAATATTAATAAAGATAATGTTAATTAAATCATCATGAAATGGTGCATGGCTGATATTATAAGGAAACATTAATTACAACAGTTTCATAGACTGTCTTAACCCTCTCCCTGCTGGAGACAACCAGATATGCCCTAAAGAGCAGTATACCTGTGCCTCATCCAGTAGGGAGAAAGTTATTATCTTAAATTATGTCTGAAATTTTATCGTAATTTTCTCTTAAAATATTGAGGTAGTATGACCATAATCAAAATTAAACTTATTTACTTAACCTGACTATATTTTCTTTCTTGCTTCGGTCATATCTCAGATCATTAACATTTTCATATTAACCACACATTCCTAAGTGACTTATTCACCAATTTACCATCAGGCACTGTGTGTTGCCTCTGGCATTAAGAAGGTTAAAAGACAACAATTATGTTTGTATCTATGCACAAATATTTTCCAAAGGGATTAATGCTTCTTGTTAATAAATTTATTACCAAATATAAGAACAGTTATTAGACACCCTGCACATACACATGATTCTTTATACTACCATTAACCTACTAGAAGAACCCACAAACTACTTTGTTAAGCATGTTAAGTGGTATTAAGCAATGAATCCACACAAAAACCCACAAACAGACAGTTTCCCCATAAACCTTTTTTCTCAAAACTAAGAATTGACAATGATTTTTGTGACAACCCTGTGACAACCCTGTGACCACCCAGAATGTCCCCACTTATCCTATTTGGTATGAAAAGCTCAGTGTTGTCAAATTACATGTTGTGGAGACCACAGCGTTTTCCGCATCTACATGTATATCTCTGTCATCTTTCTGTCATCTTTCTGTCATCTTTCTGTCATCTTTCTGTCATCTCAACCATCACACTGATCACCATTGTTATCAACATCATTATCATTATCAATGGCATTATTGTTATCATCATCAATATTGTTATCATTATCACTTTTTACTTTCTAATTTGATGATGATGATTGAAAGCGTCTCTAAACCACAATTATTATCACTATCACTATTATCTTTATATTTTGTATTAAATTGTGGTTTATAGAGCTACTTTCAATCATCATCATCATCATCATCATCATAATAATAACCAGTCATTATCACCATTATCAACTCTGTAACATTACCATATTATTATCATCAATAACATCATCATCATCATCATCATCATATGACATCATCATCATAATCAATGAAAAATTAATATATAAAGACAAACAGAATCTATCAAATCCAACATGTCAATATACTTAATTGAGAAATATGTTTGATAGAAAGGGGGAATTGTTATCATGGTTTTTTTTTAAGAAATGATTATTTAAAAAAATAAATTATATTCTGAGACTGAAATTAGTCTCCAAGTTAAGCCATCACATTATGACACTACTATGTAAAACAGTGTGAATTAGTCTCTAAGTTAAGCCCTCACATTATGACACTACCATGTAAAACAGTGTCATGTTACACAAATGACGGTAATGAGGCTGAAATTATTTTCCAAGTAAACGTTTAATGTTTGAGGAAAAAAAGTAATTCACGAACGCCATAAAGCTCTGAGTAGAACATAGTCGTAACGTGGTCATAACACAGTCGTAACATGGTCGTAACACAGTCGTAACACAGTGGTAACGCTGGCAACACAAGCGCATCTGGTAAAATGAATGATGACTGGAAGGTGTTTTTCCAACAGGATGACGAATGTCACGTGTGACGATGACGTATGTCACGTGTCAGGAGTGAAGGATGCTGCGGCTTTAAGCTTTCCGGAGACAACATGGAAGATCGTTCGTTTTTAAATCCCCTCCTCGACACGGAAATTTTAACTTTTTAGAACGAGTAGATAAAAAGCAACAAATACTTGTTAAGCGTGATTGACGTACATTCTACAAGGTGGCCAGACATTCTTGTTCTGAACCCTCAGAATGTTGTACACATGTTGTACACAGAGGTTGCAGAAGCTAAACGAGTGACATTGGGTTAATGTGGTGGTAAATGTACCATTGTAGACCAGTTAAAGCCCCAGTGACAGAAAAAAATAAAAAGTGAAATTTCGTCTTAAAGAAAAGGTGACACAGCTAAATCTTCTCAATAACAGGCCATGGTCGTAGGATTATATTTCTCTCGTAATGAACTTTGAATGGTGTTTGATGAATAAAACCTTCAGAATAAACACCTGACAATAATGTATTATAAAGTCAACTTGATTGTGTGTGTTCTAGATGTATTACATATGGGTGAGAAAATCCTTCAGTGACGTTAAGCAATGAATCACTGAACAATATAACAATTTATTGGTGTAATAGAATATTCACAAACAAGTGCACAGTTTATCAGTAATAGAGAACATGCCAGCACTAAAAGTACAACAGGATATTATTATCAGTACTATAGAGGACATCATCAGTACTATGCAGGACATCATCAGTACTATGCAGGACATCATCAGTACTATGCAGGACATCATCAGTACTATGCAGGACAGCATCAGTACTATGCAGGACATCATCAGTACTATGCAGGACATACCATCAGTACTATCCAGGACATCATCAGTACTATGCAGGACAGCATCAGTACTATGTAGGACATACCATCAGTACTATGCAGGACATCATC
>JAUTBX010126536.1:23748-35831 GCA_032361465.1 Lepetodrilus tevnianus | reverse complement strand
TGTATCTATATATAATGTCCCTTAAGCAGTTACATCAAAATCACATTTCATACTGTCAGCAATTATAACACGACGTTATTACACAGTTATATCAAAATCATAACGCACTTTCAAAACTGTCAGCACTTGCTATTCTACACGATAACGTCTAAATTATTATACATTTCACACTGTCTCACATTGGTACATCCTTGACGCTGTCAGACCCGTCTTGTACGTTATATTACTACGTGCGTGTATGTATGTAACACATATACATGTAAACAGGTGTGAACTTGACAGATGAGATGACAACACCTGTTGATTAGCCCCAGGTGGACATCCATAGATGGTCACTTTGATTGACAGGTTAGTGATGAATCACCACGTATCTTGTCTATATCGCCAAACCGCTGAGTTCATGATATTCATATTCTATTTCCATACGCACAGACGAGAAGAGAAATTAACATACGTGCTAAAATTAGCCTAGCGTAATTTTGCCAAAAGTGCAAATACAATAGTTGATTGCCAACTAAATTGTTTACATTGACCTTAGCTGCAGTAACGGGATAGCATGTTAATACATTAATACTTACTCCTTATTTTAAAAAGCTGAAACAAATCACCTTACAAACACAAAACAAACAGACATATACATAAGAAAACATATGGAGCATGATTTGTTATGGGTATAATGCACGTTTCTTTGATAACTGGTAATCTGCATGCGCAACAAACAATGTGGCAATATAAGATGTATTTTTGAATAGGTGTAAGCATTAATAATATATATCTTGATACAACTAATAATAACGCATATACCAGTATCTGTTAATATGTTTATGTCTGTATAATAATAATAATAATAATAATAATAATAAGAAGAAGAAGAAGAAGAAGAAGAAGAATATGAAGAAGATATGAATTAGAATAATACAAGTATTCTTCATCTGGTGTGAATATAACTTGAATGTGACTCATGAGATAATATATGAATGCATATTTAATTCTTATACAACAATCCATATTATGCAATGCTATCACCCAATGTGTTGCATCGTATTTACTTATTTTTGTTTTTATATATCTCACTATATGTTTGCACCAAATGTATTATGATATATTGTAAATAAGGAGATGACTACGATAAGTGTTTAACTTGTGTCTAATCATGTTGCTTATCAGTGGATAAAATATATTGAAATGAAATATGAATGAACTATTCATGGAATAGCACAAAACTACCTAATCCATAAGATGGTAAATTAATATATTATTCCACAAATATAAATCTTAATTACCAGTACTTTTTATTTATTTTGTTATCTCACTGTTATTTAATAACGTTGCGAAGTTGAATGACTGATGGTACATTTAAACTTTAATTAGACATCACCATCTTAAAGTTTCAGTGGGACCCCAGCAAAAGGCCAGCCCGAGACGAAGCAACATGAATTATATCTCGATATATCATGAGAAACTGATTCAACTAAATCTTCTCCTGAGTGATTTATATAGCGATCTCTCGGGTTCCTCGTCGCCGTCGTTGTTCCACCTCAAACCTCATATTTACGAGCTTATGCTAGGAAGTAATTTATACACATAGAGCTCGTCCCATCACCTTGGCCGCTAGACCCTTATGTGTATCCCAGAGTGCAGGTACCCCACCCCACAAAACCCGGGTACAAAACAGTTAAGACCAGAATTGCAGGGAAACGTAAAGTGCCCGGGACCGAGCGAACGAAACGTAAAGTTCCCGGGACCGAACGAACCCATTGAAATACTCACGGCGTCAATTTGAATTTGATTACGAGCATGACTTCATTAGATTGATATGAAATGTTAAAGAAATATTAATATCAATGACTCGCAACTGATGACATTAGCGAAGAGGAATAGGCAGAGAGCTGATGAGGCTCAGCAAATACAATGACAATTGTTGTGGTTTTAACCTTGATTAATTATCTCCAATTACGTCATATGTCATGTGTGATTAATGAAGTGATGAAATGAATACCATATTTCTTAACTTGGCTATAACGATTCAACTAAAGGGAATGTAATTAACTAAACTTTCTTGACATTATAATAATAAATAAAACAACCCACTGAGAATGTGTAATAGTGAAATCATTGCGATGCTATATAATTCAGTCACTGATGATATCGCCATGAGACTAGACGCAACTTCTTGTACGTATTTCACTGCACGTTTTGCTATGCTCTCAAAATGTCAGCAAATATCCATGTACTAATATATAATGGTAGTAGAGAGCTGATGCAACGATGCAGTTCTATTACTATTATATTTACTATTACAGTACGAGTATTTCTATAGTACATATTTCCTATTGAATATTGCCCCTAAAGTACGGAGATGATTTAGGTGTACGGTATACATATATATATCATCTGTGCGTACCTCCAGGCAGCTAACACTTGTCAATATAGAAACACTATTATGTTATTTTGTTCTCCGCTTGCATTTGTATTCGGTCAGCATTATACATGTACTATAAGTACACTGCGAGAATATGTAATGTTAAATGTACATGCCCTACCACCACGCTTACTTAACCAGTATCAGCAATACTATTATAATAATGGACGCACGGTTTAGTTTTAATACATGCAAGTGCCCGTTTCATTTTACAGATCTAAATTGTTTTGTATTTTCCTGTAGAATATTTATATGCTTGTCAATCTGGATTTATGGATATAAATATTTACTATATAATGTTTAAAACACTTGTTTTGAAACATCAACGTTACTTTTGTATAATTAATAATGAACAAGTTTACATTAATGTTTCCATTTGCATGCAAGGTGAGAGAGATTAATAAATAATTAGTTTTACTCTCTCCCCTATATACCACACTCTATAGAAAAATATTGTAATCCTCGTATATTGGTTTTAGTTATACGCCAGGGTATACCATGACAAGCACATCGTAAGCTGATTTCACAACCATGCAGAACAGAACAGGCTTCTTGTAGTCTTTTATTTACTTTATATTGAGTCTGCTGCACGCTTAAAAAACGACATAAGCAGATTTACTACGGTGCTTTGTCACTTCTTTGATCAAAATGTAGCAGAATACAACAACTCCCCAAAGCCCTCTGTAGGATATGCGTAGACAAAACAACCAGCCGTCCCCGTCAGATGAAATGGATCCTCTTCAATGCCAAGCCTAAAACCGAGAAACTATGCTGAAATTAATCCTATGAGTTAATTTTTCAGGTTGAGTAGAATTAATTTACAAAAATAGGATTAACTCCGTATGTAATAAAAACGTTCTTTGAATGGAAAGATGGGGGACGAAATAGTACCAGGCAATGCACTGCTCCTAAACAATGGAGACTCGGGCGCAAGATGGCGGGTAGATTTTATCTACAGTTAGATAGTTGCCAGCGGCAGTCTTCAGTAATCCTCCCATTGTGATGGTCAGAGACACCCGTGTTGATGGTCACTATAGATGTCCAGTTTCATGCAGTTTCGATGACCAAAGGACAGAGGTTTATAGGTCGTGGTCAAGAATTCTCATGGTCAGATACGCATGACGTCTTGCCTAGGAATGTTCTTGGTTATGAAATTCCGGGGTTGGAAGCTATCTCAATGTTCAGTCTAATTGTTATGAGGGAAATTATATATGAAATTCCGATTTTTGGAAGCGAACTGAACTTCTCAATGTTGTGAGTGCACCCTCAGAGGGAGCATGGGCATTACTGTGATTCGTGTTTCTATGAAATGCAACTTATGTCCACTTACTTTAGTGATCGTGATCAGAGTAAACTGGATCTCTCAAAAACCAAATTATAAAACCAATACAATACTAGTAATTAGTTTAGAATTACTCCTGTGTACCAATAGTGAATACTAATAGTCTATGATGTTATGCCTTTTATTCTGTGCATAAAGTCTTATGAAATAAAGCATTCCCGTGTTCTTCCATAACACCATCTAATGATGTTTGCGCTGTCTTGTAGTGTATCTCACGATGCAATTTACGAATTTAAATTACGTATTTTGAGCATGGTCAAACAGGAGATTCATAGGTTCTCATGGTCTTGTCAAGACGGCCAACATAGACCATGTTTGGTTACCAGACAGATCTCTTTGCATGCCCAATTGTACTCATCTTTAAAATGATTTAGTGGTCATTTACCCTCTGCCCCGAGGCGCAAACAGACCCCGCCCCTTCACTTCCGAATGACCAGACTTGCTCACGTGCCCCCCCCCCTTCACACACACACACACACATCGAGATACTTACGTAAACTTACGGAAACAATCGAAGTCATTCGACTGTAATAAGCGACCTTATTCCGATTTCCTTTGTTGGAAAGGCAGTCTAGATCTTACATAAGCTCTATTCTAGGTAATAAATCTAGACTCATCATGTAGATATATATCACAAGACCACTTGGTATGGGTTGAGTGGGAGAATGAAATAATCGATGTGTCTGTAAGTAACGTACGAGCTTCATGGGAAGCTTACTGTAAGTACGATAATGCAATTATCTCTGTTAATTATATGACTCCATAAATAAAAGATGATAATAGAAAAAAGTAAACAATGAAGTAATAGACTCAAACATATGGAATGGGAGTAAAACACGTATTATGAAAATAAAATAAATGTGTTAGTTAATGAGTGTATACACTACTTATAGCCTAATATAAACAGGCGCAAACTAAATAAATAATCAAATACACAGAACATACACGGTGAAAGTGTAAAGCAAAGGACAATGAATTACCAAACGGAATATACTAGTATTAGTTCTAGAAGAAGAAGAAAAGAACATTTGTATCCCAACAAAACATATTAACTCGTACACAAATATACAACAAAACTGATGCTAACTATAACAAATCATTGATGCTATGTTCTTAGCTTAGTTTAGTTTAGCTTAAGTATATTATATTCACAATAGAAAATGATTGGGTACAAGTTATGCCAACTTATTAAAAGCTCTCTTCTGTATGTTCTTAGATGGGTGTTCTGTTGTTTGAAATATTGCGTACTGTTAGTATACCATCATAATGTCTTTGTCTAAAATGAAAACCTCGTTTAGTGTACCGGAATCCTACTATACCAGCAGTTATTATTTCTAAACATTAATTTTTCGGCATGTACGCAAATACTGTTACGTGTATTTGGTATCATCGCAAAAATGAATACAGCATCGAATATTATAAGAATTATTTAGGAATATGACTACAATTTTAAGAACGTGTAAAATATGAAATTCCTTATTAACACTAATGGTCAGCTGCCAGTTATTATCAGCATAGCACTGACGGCGCGACGACGCACTCTGTGATTATAACAAATCCTCTGGAGTTCTTCCTCCACATTAATACACACCCTGATATGACAGACTTACATGCTGATGATTTAATGGCACCCTTTCGTGGTTTTTTACCGGCGGCTAGGTTTAGCATGTTAACAATATTACCCTATTAACGTTAACATCTGGTTCAGAAGAATTATTGTCTGACCCACAGACCACGTAGAGGGCAAGGAAGAAGAGACAATGTGGACTATTTTGCGGTCAACCCATGGTTCGAGTCTTAACGAAGAGCAGAAAGTAAGCACCCCCGATTCTCCGCATCCCACCACACCCCATCACATTACCACCCTCAGGTGTATCTTATTATAGTCCATGCATACTATGGAACACATTTGATGATATTCATAATCTCAATAAACCGGACAAATATAAGGAACGTAGATCTGGTAATGACCCATTGTAAAGTCAATATTTCTGGTTTCTAAGACATAATAATGTTCTGTAAATATATATACTTTCATGTTTAAATAAAGCCATTTTACTACACGAAGACAGGGAACCAGACGTTGCGTTCAGGTGATAGCCATCTTTTGCCATGAACAGAGTCGCTACATAGCTACGGGGCGGATCAGATCTTAGCTTGTATTCATCAAGATGTATGCGTTGACCAGCGTCCAAGAAAGGGGGATGACCATTAGCAAGTTCCGCAGATGGTCGAGAGCACCTGGTTCTTCATTGACCATCCCCCGACACATGATGTTTTCTCATGCTTAGAACTGATTACGCTGATGCAAAGATTATAAGGGTCGTACCACGACCACAATGGGATGAGAATGGCGATACCACCTAGATAGATATCCGAGGTGGAACAGAGGGACAAATTAGATAGGGAGGCTCACACTCGTATCTGCTCTGTCACTTAAACAGTACCTGTGGTCATTAAGAGTTTGTTTGCTTGTTTTGTGTACGCGATTATGCGCGTTGTTAAACTAAACAACTATCGGATCCGTCTTAAGCATGGGGGTTTATTCTCATGACTGGATACGATTCCCTCGAGCAGACTTATCACCATAGTTGTAATTCGTAAATGTTAGTAATACAAACATGTTTATTCTTCAATGGCCGTGCAATTTAACAAAAAATAAACGTCTATGACAAAGGGACACGTTTAGACAATAAAAAAGATAATGATGGCCTAGGAAAGGTCCAATATAAAATGTACAGCAAATGTACAGCGGGTATGACGTTTGAAACTTCTTATTAAGGATTCACTTTATGAAAATAGGCCAGAGTTTATGAGTAAAGAAATACAAAGGTTAATGTCCAACTGTTACAAATACGCAAACATGAGATTATTACTACCATATTCCAGGTAATAAATATACTCTATAATAAAATCTCAACGGAAGTGTTACACTAATCCTAAGGCATGACACCTTTTAGCAATACCATAGCATAATTACGCATATTCACATTATGTCTAACCCAATTTGTCACATTGTATGTTTATGACTTCTTCGAATAATGCTATTATTTGTGCTCTCTCACGTTGGCGAAGTTTGGAAGAGGCAATGCAGTGCATTTAAGAAAACTATGTAAGCCCCTAGAACATAGTAAAGGTTATTACCTTTTTAAAATGTCAGGATTGTATCCTCATTTAAGTTTGATATATACCGGTATGTATCTAGTTGTTTATAAAGAAGTGTGTTCTAGTATTTAAATTAATTGTACTACTCGTCAGCCGTATAACTTGTAGTCATGTCACAGTGGAAACATTCCTGTAGAAGAAAAAGAACCCACCAATTGTCAAACCATTCCCAATCATAACAAACTATTAAAAACATATTATTCCCAGATATCGGATTTAAGTTCGAACAATACCGCAACTTGTATAAGTCCACATATGCATGCACTTACAGAATAAAGATGCGTTTTTATGTCCATTAAGGCGCACGATAAGAAACTAAAAGTTATTATGATAGTTAATATTCAGTTATAAACTATTAATAAACAATTTCAATTGGCTGATCCTTTTCAATTACGGCAACAACCATTCACCGTTGAAGCTCATAATCTGAAGCTGAGTGATATACACAATGACAATAATGTACTACTTACTAAGGAAACAAGCTAAATGTTGCGCAAAATATTACGTTAGAATATTGTGAATGCCGAACGATGAATAAAACATGTTCGTGTTTTTTCTCGTGACTTTTTCCGTTACACTATATGTGATGTATTATAATTCGTAACTGGATGGTAAGGTTTTAAGCCCCCGTTCGCTTTCACATTAGGCCGGTTTTCTTTAGCCACCAATGGCGAAGTAATCTCCATCTATGGCAGTTAACACCACGGGAAATCCTTTGTGATATAGCCTAAGTTTTCAAGATTGAAGTCATTTTGACAAACTTGTACGCTTTAATAAGGCAAGGCAAGGCTCCTCTCTCTATGCCCCCTGCTTAGTGAGGGTACAAGGAAGCTAGAAGAAGGTCTTGCCCTCGGGGGCCTTTAACTTGCCCCTTGCTGGGGGTCGTATTTATACCCCCGTGAAGATGAAGTTCTTTCTCATGTACTTGAACGTTGATGTCGGCAATTTCTAACGTTACTGTTATCTGTTCATGCCACACATTTAACTTGTTCTAAGCGACGTGCCCTGCATGCGAACACGTGTGAACTACCCGTATCATGCAGAGTATACGATAACTGTATATATAGATCATTTTCAAGCATATCGTTTAAAATTGATTGCCCACTATGAAGAATTCATATTACAGTGGACTATCAATATATGGTCGATCGTTCAGTCGTCTATAATTGTAGAGGCGTTTTTGTTCCTTTGAACCCAATGATGCGTGAACGTGTAATTGACATATATATGGAATATAGACTATGAATTGGGTTTGTTAAAACTGTCATTAATATGTTGGGTATTTTAGTAGACAAAAACTATATTATAACAATTGGGTAGATTAAATATACATTTCTGTATGTTGATGCTACTGCGTCTTTCCTTGCGCAGTAAATATATATCCATGTACATTGTCTATGATTGAGACATTGCTAAATGTCTGTGTGTCTGCGCGTCTCTGTGTGTCTGTCTGTCTGTCTGTATGTATGTCTGTATGTATGTCGGTCTGTCTGTACGACACCTGTATCAATTTATTCATTTAATTAAAATAAGCCCAGTCAGAACGCAGTACAAATCAAATCAACGTCACTATCTCTATTTGATATATGCCCCATACACCCTCACAGCATATTTGCATACAGTAAACTTTTAAAATCAACATACCCGTACATTTGCAAGGGATGCTTCTATTCCGCAGCGAGTCCCGCTTTGCCTGAGAAAAGGGGAATTGATTAAACAGCTCGACATGCAAATATAACAACCAGGTAAGATAGGACGCAGCATGAGTGAAGTGGAACTGACAGATCGGAAAATCCACAAGAACAATTTACGAAAGTTGTTCAAATATGGATTAGAAACTAATTAAACTTTGTTCGCTGCAAATGTCTGTGATTGCCCGTCGGGGCTGTAATTTCGTCGCAAATAAGTCGTCAGTTAACAAACTGTATCCGTTGGTATCTGTTCGTGTTCTGTATCTGACACTCCCTCTGAAAAGTAATGAAGTGAGAGATGCTAGTGTATTCACTTGTTGGCGTGAGCTTGGATTAAAAAGGTTATTCCTAAGCTAAACGTACTAAGTTAGCTGATTCTCTAGCTTTACCGGCCTCAGTCTCGTAATGCCCAGTCAGTCCTCCCGCCTTTTATCATTTAGATTTAGGATATACGTAAATGTTAACAATTAAATGAAGAGAAGTTTGCTCATAGACCTACCTCAGTGTGAGATCAATACTTTGAAGCTAAGGTTTTAGGAACACGATGCTTTATATCAACATGATTATGCTGTAAGTTATTCTATTATTCTGTTATTCCCTTTGATATATAATATTATTAACAAATATATATTTGTATAATTATAAATTCATTAAGTGTATATAGTATCGAGTATATTTATTTATGTAGTTAACAGAACAGATGCTGATGATAACGTTTTAACGATCTAATTATGATAAATTTACATAATGACTACTAATATATGGTTGTGGTATTGAAAACTATTCATATAGTTTTTAGAGTAGTGTTGGGATGGGGGTGGTATAGTGATGATATTCTTTGTCCTTAGTTTCGACACTACATAATGTTTACTTTGTCACGAAACTCGTAAACACAATATATTTTCTAGTTAGTATTTGTAAGACCATTGAGTGTAAATTATGTGGAGCCTTTCAACGTAACTCGTCCGTCGCTTACAGGATGGACGTATTATAGACAACATGAAGACCCTTACAAGACGACAGAGAATGGAAAATGATAACAATTTGAAGCATTGGACAGAGATGGATTCAACCTATTTGAGGGACACACATAAATTATTCACTCCATAATAGAGTATAAAGTTTCAAATGGTAGCTAGCAGCTATGCATTCATATCTTCCATGACCTTGCTAAAACCGTACATGCGTGAAGAGTTGAATGGCAGACGAATCATTGCTCGGCTTCTGCTTGAGCAGACGATAATCGTCGTAAAAAAATTGCGAAGATCCGTTTTGAATGAGAAAATCTAAGAATTGCCTAAAGCTGTAAAAATTCAAAGGGATTATGATATAGGGAACGGATATGTCATGATTGGAAGGAAATTAAATGAAAATAAATATATAAAAACATATTAAGCAGAAGACTGTTTCTATGTGTAATATTAATACTTAAAATCTAAGGGATTTTTGAAGTTGTTATTCTAAATACTTATAACCTTACACTGCCATTTTTATGACGCGATATGAAAGTAGACACCCAAATTAAAACATAACCAAATAACTTCGTGAGTTTACTATTACATCTCATGCACTAACTCCCAAGAACATGTTCTCGTGCTATCCGCCATCTGTAGAAGAAGAGCACCAGCGTAGTCCTGAGATGAACTCGACTAGGAAATAACGTACTCGTCTAACACAAACATGTTTGCTTTCCGTACATGTTTACCACTGTAAATGATGAAACTTAATTCAAAGAAACAGAATGCTGCCCGAACCGCCCGTAAAAGGATCCACAGTCACCACATTGAACTGCATTGTCCAGCATCCTGTAGCATCACCATATCCCACGTGAGCCTGTTCCCGGTAGCACTCGGACTTATTCGGTGACTTCCGAGGTTACGCCACCGGATTTACAGTTAGTCCAAAGTTAGCGTAACTCATTCAGAAAGACTTTACAGATTGCGAAAACATCAGTTTCACGTGGTAACTATTCCTAAGTAAGCAAACCTGGAAGACTTTTCGTCAGCAGCGGTTTGCCTGTCTGTTCCTAAGTCTTGACTGACCAAAGGTCAACAATACCCCTATCTGAGGATTAATTACGAATGGCATAATCCCGAATTCTCTGCTTGTCAAACAAACGTATTCGTTCTAATGCGAAGGAAAACAGCTCAATGCCTTTAGCGTTCAACTTTCTATTGGTGTTCTGACCTCTGTCTTCGTGCGACGACTCATCATGGATATGGTCTTCTTAGGATACATACCTTTATATGTCTGGGGCACTTACGTGTTGAATTCTGCTGTCTGTACTATATTGGTATTCCTGTCCGTTGCTTGTCTGTCAGTGTCAAGCTGTTGTATGTTTGCTTGCATCCTCGAAACCCCGGCCATTATGACTACGCTTTAAATTCTCCGTTATATTTGACGCAGGTTGAGAGTAGTCAACATGGCTGGGTTTTGGAGGATGGTCTGCCTGTTGTCTGTCTGTCTGTCTGGTCTGGTCTGTCTGTATGTATGTCTATATGTCTGTCTGCCTGTCTGTCTGTCAGCACTGTTCCATATTTCAAGACGAAAACTACAACTAAAAATATATTTTCATATTTGTCTTCTGCTGCAAGCTAAACCCAATCTATCACCATCAGATATTGTTCTTATAAAAGACTACGACATATAACCCAAGCGATGAACAAGGAACACCAAGGCTCTAAAGGGGAATAACTCTAGGGATGGAATAATTAAATTACAAAATACACTTGAAAATATAAATTGACAAATATAAGTACGTATGGAGAAGCTAATTTAATTACTTAAATGCATTTTTTTCTCGTCTGTGGATTATACTCAAGACGTTCATGGGAGAGAGAAATATAAGTTTTCAAAATTAATTAAGCATGTGAATGTTCAAACTAAACATAACACTATCAATAAGACACTAATCCTCTTACCACATGCATTTGATTAATTAGTTATTGACATGGATTCAAATTATGGAGATACACTGTATATCTCAGGTGTCAAGAATGTGTAATCAATTATAGCATGTACTTTACGGGTCGTCTTATATCAACAACAAGCAAAGACGTCAAAATCTAGAAATCGATTTCATATGAGGGTAAATTGCTATCAACATGTCACGATGTCTATGCAAGAGCTGCATGATGTGTGAAACTGATAACGTATGTCTGAGCGTTGCTACAAGTTTGTTTCACTGGATTAATACCATAACGTATTCGCGATCTAATCCTTTGCAAAGCATTAAACATAATGTTCATATACCATATTGTTTATATACTAGTGTGTGCCGTACATTGACACACCCATACACACATAAACATGCACATACACATACATATAGAGATAGAGAGATAGATAGAGTGGAGAAAGAATGAGAAAGAGAGAAGGAGAGGAGGGAGAGAGAGAGAGAGAGAGAGAGAGACAGACATACAGACATATAGGCGAGAGAGTGGAGAGAGAGAGAGGGATACAG
>JAUTBX010126536.1:0-15000 GCA_032361465.1 Lepetodrilus tevnianus | reverse complement strand
TTGTCATGAGCAATTTAAGAATCTTACAGTTTATTTTGGATAATATTTAATAAATACTACTTATATATACTTAAATTTAAATTTCCATGGATAATTGAACAGCGATAAACCGGGAATGTACGTGGTCAGATAAATCAGTGATTAAATAAAAACAGCTCTATATACCTGGCGATGTCTGCTTTCTGGCGATACCATATGATACAGCTTATTGTCACTTATTAACTTCAAAGCGATATCCGGTTCTTGGATGGTATCACATACATTGAGGCCATTCTACTTGTATGCTGTTTGTGCTTCAACACAGATTGCTTTCCCAACTTACAAGAGAGCATAGAAGGTTTAAATTGGCAGAATTGTGTTACGCATATATTTGGATAGGACAGATCTGGGTAATACAAAATGTAAACCTCTTGAGCGATCAGCATACACACGCATTGACAACACGGCGAACATAGCGGAGGTTCTATTAAATTTCCGTTCATTTCAACTCGAGTAATCATCTAGCGATGCCTTCACATAAGGCTGACATCAAGAAAATTGCGGTTAAATTGACTGAATTGGCGAGCGCGGGTCATCCGTCGACGTACGTGACACTGCCAGGCCTGAAAGTGGAGCAGCCATTTGCTTGCAGCACCCTCTAGTGGTGTACTTCCACATCCGGTAATTCTGTTACGTCCGTCCAGGTAGTACCGCCTGACATCGCACTACAACATACGTGTTTGACCAAGAGGAACGAATCGACCTCAATCCAGGTCAAGGTCACCCATCATCTATACCATCGTCACTTATATCGATCAGAGGTTTCTTTAGGTGGAAATAGATTCGAGGAAATCTATTTATATGTAGTGGAAATGCTTTTAGATTCCATTTTAAAGGAGACGGACTTGCTTCTGTCAGACCTTTTCTTCTACGCCGTTCAACATTGGCGATGTCATTTTTCCAATATGAAGAAAACAAGATCGGAACATCATCCGCCCATCCCCCCCACTCTCCTTCCCCCACTCCCACTCTCCTTCCTGCCGCAATACTGACCACTTTATTCTACATAATCGATTTGACCTATATAACCAACAAGCATGAAAGATGGTTGTGCTTCCGTATAGAACCATCCCAATTCGATGATCGTTACAAATGTGGTTTGATGTCGTCTGATACTTATTCCAGGTCTTAAAGCAATATAAATGGGGAAAAACCGCCATCTGGCTAGAAAACTTTATTAGTTTATCTTCGTGTAGTTGAAATACGACACTAGTAGTGGTCACCCTTCAGGCATGAACTCTCTCTCTGATGACTGCCGTTCTTGGACAAATTAAGGAACCATTGGTCTGCGGATGATAAAACACGACTAGAGGCTACTACTCCAGGAGACATGGCGAGCAGAATTGAGGTTCATTTATAGACAATAGCCCATTGCCCAATCAATCGATGAACCCACTACCACTTTATTGTATACCGTATGAACCCATTATTGTATTTTTATACCGTAATTCTACTTTATTTAGAATAGTATACCCATACACATTCAGGAAATTATCTTTTACCGTAATGTCACATTGACATATCCTTTGTTTTCTGTGTAGTAATATTCTCATAATTGATGTAACTTGAATTATAACGATTTGAACCATGTTGACCCAAGTCGATTGATAAATCACCTATTCCGTTGCTCACATCGTGTTTATCATTTAATTATTAACGTATGGCTGCAACATTATTGGTGTGTGTTTTCCTGCCCATGATTTATCAATTATTATGTCACATGAAGTAACACGAATCCTACATGGTTCTTAGCAACACGATTTGTGTTCATGTTATCATGTAGTACGAAAGCATATCTGCGATATCGTATGTGCAAACAATCTAATAAGGAATATTGATTAGTACAATTACTAAATAGTGATCAACACGATTATGTGAATTGCAAACCAAACCATGAGGTACAAAAAACAACACAGAGACACTGATTGTATGCTGACCCTTCATTTTTTCGTTATCTAAATTTAAATCTTCCTTAGTTAACTTTACAACAGTTATGTTCGTGGAATTATTTTTCAAAATCTATACAGTATGGAAATACCCGCATAATGTTTTAAAACTTTTCAAAAATATAATAATGCTTTAAACAATCACTTAATGACGATAATAACCCATATCTGTTCACATCAGCGCTCATTACTACTCATTCATTTAAAACGCAGCCTAATCAAGTTCGCTAAAGCTTTTATGAGATCCCAGTATATGAATAGATTTTGGGTCGATGGCTCGATCTCATGATCATGGTTAATTACTTGGACCTTTATAACTACGTAAGGTAGGCCTATGCCTGTCCCTTAGCTTGCAACATAGTTATTCTGTCCTTTAGCTGAAGGAACCTACGCCCACTATGCGATCTTACATTCAAACCGTACAAAGTTAAATGCACTGTTTGATTGAACAGTGATCATATAACCCAGCGTGTGACGCATTATTGAAACCAGTTAGTTTTAATGCCACACCAGAAGATGACAGGGTAGCGTGACACCTGTATGAACTTACTTGCTCTCTCCCCAATTCAAATCGTTTGTTTTGGTTTGACAGGACGGGAACATCATGTTGACGCGTGTTTTCAACAGCTGAAAAACTGCAATCGTCCACTTTATCCATTAGACTATGTTATGTAGCTGCATTATTTCAGTAGAATACAGAGATATGAAAACCTATCAAGAAATCGATATTTAACATCAATCATTACAGGAAATGACTTCACGATTCAAACACATCAAATAGCACACGCTGATTATGATGTCACTTTGGCAGGCTAAAAGTTGATGACAAGTAAAACATTTCCTCGGTTGAATTTCATTCCTAAATGGTCACAGATTGAGTTAAGTCTGATGTGCAAATCACGGGTCACGCAAACGCCGCGTTTTGCAGCAACATGCAACGTCGGTGACGCCATTTTAAGCGATAACGTCTGAGATTTCTCCCAAACGTGACACGTGTAATAAACTTTTGAGATGCAATTCCTCTCCGACTCCACTTGATTGATGATATTTGATTATTGTTTTAGTAGTGTCATGCATAGCGATAGACATTTTGCTAGAACGCAGTGGAATTATAGTTAGTTATTGTTTAGTAGCGTAATGCATAGCGATGGACACATTGCTATGATGGAGCAGAAGTATCACTCGTTATTGTTTTAGCATCGAGCTCCATGAAGCTGGGGAATGACCTGCTACCGATTCATCATGCAGTACGAAGAATCTATAATTGTTAATATGCTTTAATTTACAGTTACTTCTAATAGAAATGTGACTAATGTGTTCTCAAAAGTAGATAATAATGTCAGTTTCATTAAAATCAACCTAAGTTTCCTGTTGAGTAATTTCGTTTATAATGAATAGAAAGTGCAGTGCTATTCAGTATTCATTAGACACAAAGTGATTATAAACGCAACGAAGGGTATAAATAGCACTTGTTAGAAGGCTTCAACAAGTTGATAAACTTTCAATCAAGCTCCAAAGATTGAAACCATCAAGAAAGGTGCCTTATCAGATCGGCTTGATTATCCAATATGGCGGACATTTGCCGTCTGCTCTCTGGTGATATCGCGACATGCCATCAACATAGCTCTGACATGGTGGCTTATCTATCATAATTACACGAAGTGATAAACGTTGGTACATTTTCCCTCCATTTCCCGTTCCATACAACATGCCTTTCATGTTCCTGTCGATCACATTTGGAGATGGACAACATTGCTGTTACTTGCCATGTTTCGTTATAAAGGGAGATAATTAAGGTCAGAGTTCATGATATGTCAATTTCGCGAGCTGTAGATTTGGCTTTACCAAGGGTATCATATTCACAGCAAGTGGAATACTGTCTACGTTGGCCAATCACTTGGTCAATTTGAAGACCTATCAACAGCAGGGTCTAAATGAGACTAATTTAAAACTATTTTAGATCGAGAATATAACTGCTATCGGATGACGACATAAGTGCTGGTCACGTGGCTACATTTCGGGGGTCATCATTTTCTCGTCAAATCAGTTGGAGACGTATCCATCACCATTATTCCAAGCCAAAATGCGAAACCTATTGTGGACTATAAGGAATACAACTGGACGTGATTTTATTGGATATTATGCTATGTCAAATAATGGTAGTAGTGTATTTACTATCTACCG
Source organism: Lepetodrilus tevnianus (assembly GCA_032361465.1). Lineage (NCBI taxonomy): Eukaryota > Metazoa > Mollusca > Gastropoda > Lepetellida > Lepetodrilidae > Lepetodrilus > Lepetodrilus tevnianus. Next base: position 10,831 of record JAUTBX010126536.1, on the reverse strand, counting down.
AAGGAATACAACACACACACACACACACACACACACATACACACTGATACACACACACACACATACACACACTCATACACACACACACATACATAACACACACACACACACACACATAACACATACATACACAAATACACACACGCGCACGCACACACACACACACACATAACATAATGGCGCACATTTCAATAGGAATCCGTTATTCCTCAAAGTATGCATATATTTGGAGACAAGTCAGCAACATTAATTAAATATATTATATTAAAAAATTGGCATTGCATAGGAAGTTGGAAATCTTTAAACTTATCAACGCTTTAAACAGCCTGACCTGCTTTTACACACTGCCATCTAAATGAAGAATATGTCTAAAAGTTCCACCTACAGGTATGCCAAGGAAACGCACTGATGAAGATAGTAACATGTCCGTTACCGGAAATATGAACATCAGCTCCCGTGAGCACGGACATGGCGCGGTAGTACAAGCACTGGTATGTTGTGGGTGACATATTCACGGCGGTCATATATCTGCCAGTGTTCTCCTCATGCTTGATTGATGGATGGTCACTGGACACGATACTGGTGACCCCAACAACTTCCGCCCGTGAACCGTCCTATTGTGTAAATAAATATATTATACAACACCTGCCGAAACAATAGCCCATTGTGTACATCTGTAAGTCAGTAAGCAGCAGGTGTGGACATCCTTTTACTTTTACTATAGCCTATAATTATTATCATCATCGTCATCGTCATCATCGTCATCATCTTCATCATCACCATCAACAACATTGTCGTCGTCATTCATCATCAGCATTATCGTCATTATCATCATACTAATCGTCTTCATCATCATCGTCGTTGTCTTCATCATCGTCGTAATTATCATCACATCATCATCATCATAATCATCATCGTGTTCAGCATCATCAGCATAATCATCATCATCATCATCAACAACAACAACAACAACAACAACATGTTTTACATCGTCTTCTACTTCTACTACAGTATACATCTATATCATCGTCGTTATCATCAATCATTAGCATCATCGTCATCATCATCATCATCATCATCACCTTCTTCATCCTCGTAGTTAGTATTAGCACTTCTACATACTAATCATCATCCGCAGTCTCATCGTCGAAGTCAGCAGCAGCAGCAGCAGCAGCAGCAACGTCGCTAACCAACAGAAGCAGTAGCGTAGGCCTACACCATGTCTCGTTTTAAACATAATACAAACTTTAATTCCATGGTAATAGTTATATCATATGCTGCCTACATGGGTACATCAGCAACAATCCTAGCGCCAACCTTGGCCTTAATCTTTAAACTGCACCGTTGCTACATGAGTCTTTGAATTAAAACAGGGTGAACCCTAAAGCTTCTGTTTGTGCGTATTCTGATGACGTCGAAACGAAACTGAGTACTGTGATGTTGATAGTGGTGATAGTGGTGGTGATGATGATGATGATGAGGAGGAGGAGGAGGAGGAGGAATAGGAAGAAGAAGATGTAAATAACGACAAGGATGATCATGAAGATGTTTACAACAGGCTTACAGATAGGCCTACGTTCATAGATATTTACTATAAGTGGATCATTACATTGAACAGGACTTTTTAAATGAATATGATTTTAAGGTGAAACATCGAGGTATTGACTTCCACATTTCATCTCTAACAAACAATAAACATTGCATTGACATAGATCATTGACACGCATTGGAACATTCCATTGGTTGGCCACCAAATATGAAAACAAAAGTACACCATATTTGTCATTCCTCGACAAACAAATACATCAACAATGTAATAAATTAACTAGCGAATTTATTTATGATATATTCTGTCTGCGATATATATGTTGTGATTGACAGTGTCACGCGCACTACTGTATCAAAATACATTCTCTAGCTACCATTGCATAGGTAACAGTACATCACAAGTTAGCATTGCTGTCAAAGTGATCTCGCCTTTAAATCAAATGTGTCTGCCAATACAACAAACGCTCACTAAAACCATTTTTAAATAGGAAATGTGTGTGTGTGTGTGTGCGGGCGCGCGCGCTTGCGTATGTGTGCTAGTGCCTGGAATAGTGGGCGTGTATCCGACACTATAATACTTTGTAATGATGGATATGATTTTAACGGAAATAGTTATTTTATAATTCACTATTATTCTATTATATATTCAATTATCGGCGTCTAAAACAAGTCACAACACATAATTACATACGACAATTAGACAAAACTATCTTATTAAAAACAGGTCATAGCAAACAAAAGTGATGAGATAAGGTGACACACCGTTGGCCATGAAATGTGTGTCAAACTATTTACACCCACACATTTGCATAACGTAGATGTTCGTTCCTGGAATGTAATAAGTTATATCATGCATCGTCCTTATGATTATTAGTTGTAAAGTTGATTTATGTATAGCTCTAACTTGTTCCGTTGATTATATACTTAAAGGCATAATACATGCTTATTGATTTGTTTTACTTCAAAACATCCACACCGCAAACAACACGTTAGTTACACAAGGAATTATCATATAAACGATTTGGCAATTTCATCAGCAATCGACAAAATGTCGCCGGCCGGACCAATGGTAGAAGATTAGGTCAGACACACGTATTTATTGCGTTATTATGTTACAATTATAGTAAAACAACTCCCTCATCACTAGCGACCCTCTACTGTCGCCATTGCGTTAATGCTGGACCGGACGACATGCGAACCGACCATTTTTCATGACGTGTTTCACAGAGTAATCGGTCTGTCACTGTCGACTCGGTGGCTTCGACCGCAGATCCACGAGTTATCGCGTAAAATATCAGGAAAGCCATTCAAAGCAACATTTCATTCAAAGGGAAACCACCATGCTTCATTGGTTGAGTGACGTCATGCCAAAGGCTCATGGGAAAAAATGGCGGTGCTGATGATATGACTGATCTTAATAGCAATAAGCACGCATTTTTCGTTGGACAATTCTATTCACGGAGGAATAATGTCAATGCAAAACGCCAAGCATGTAACACACATAATGTGGTTTGTGGCCTGTACGTAACTTAGATGGATGATAAATACTATTTTTACGTAGTGCTCTCATTCGTAAGATAACTAATGTTCTAAACTGAGTCTTTAAAACGTATACTTATTATGTAACATGCTCTAGAGAACAAAATGTCAAATGTCATGTGTCACATGATGTGCTCTATATAAGCCAGCTCTAATACCCGCAGAATACGCATGCGCGTGTCAAAGGTTAAAGCTCATTATAGTATAGTAAAATACCTCAATACATTACAATGGTTTTAACAACAACATAACGCAAAATAGATGATAAACATGCATTATTTGTTATACAACACCTCAAACAGTTGTTGTCATTGTTATTCGTGTGCATTCACATTTAACACACGCATGCGCATTCTGTGCGTATTCAAAATTCCGAGCATATACTCCTGAAAACAAGTTGAAGTAACCTTCCAATCCATACCCTATTTGTTGTACAGCCAATTGTTTCATAATTCATATAAAATTAGGCTTAGACATAACTATTACAATCCCAAATGTCGAACACCCCGGAAGTCTTGCAACCTATATAATTAACGTTCGTAAACTGCAATCTAATGTCATATATTAATAAATTGATGTCTACATACTCATGCATGAACATAATTAATGTCTCTATTACAAACTGAACCCAGTTACGAAAGAGGCATCATTTCTATAGAAAGGTTGACATAGTCAGAGCATATAGCCATAACTTCGCGTTGAATAGTGCGCATATATATGAGAGTAAATGTATGCCAGTTAGAGGCTAACCCATAAATACCGGGTAATACTATCTAAGCTCTTAGGCCGCCCAATTTATAAGGCTACAATATACATGTAAAAACATCATGAATGCATTGCATATACGTAATTGTGCGTGTTATACATATATAACCTGCTAAACAGAAGTTCAAAATTCATAAGAACACTTTAAATATCCCGTTATATTCAAGTCACGTATTACAATAGAGCATAGTAATATAAAAAAAAGCGCAATGGGTAATTAGTATATTTTTTAAAACTTTGTATAATACAACGTCTGCACATTACTTGAAACCGACCGTTTCAACAACAAAAGCTTGTCTGGCACAGGAGGGTATATGGTATTGCAAAGTGCATGCACACTTATTTTATTAAAGAAAACAGTAGTGTCTGATAAGATATGCTTCTGAGGCTCTTCCTCTGCGTGGCCGCCGTGTATCATAGTGTTACTTCCTCTGCGTGGCCGCCGTGTATCGTAGTGTTAGACGTATCAACTCATCCTGAGTGTCTTTGGGTTGAAGCCCCCAAGGCTGACTGAACGGGTCGTCAATATCATACAGTCAATTAGCTGTCACTTTGAAACTGACGTGGATGGTCATTTCAATCACGTGACCCCGGAAACAAAGTCATCGAACAGGATGTAAGTTTCATTTTTAAGGAACTGAAGGAGCGACAAAAAAACAGGAATAGACCGTTCGTCCAACATTGTTGTTACTTTCGCTCCAACTTCCGAGGCAGTCAAAGTTAAGAGCTCCAATTTGACATGGGATTTACTTTGAGCACAGGTGCGTTGAACAATTAATTAAAATAAGAACTCTCAATAAAATTAATATGTTCTAATATCAAAGAGACAGATCCCAACACAAAAATAATAAAGAAGTCTGAAGAGGCTTCTGGTAAGATATGGCCTTTATGAAAACAGACAAAAATTAGATGCAGTTTTGGGGGTACGTTCCTTGCTCAATATGTTCAATATGGTAACTCAAAATGGACCTGTCGAACTATGAGGCGGATTGTTTCTATTTCTTCGTACACCTGCACGAACATAATTTAATTATAAAACTGTTATTAGCGTTTTTCTGGTTCTGAACAGACAACAACGACATATGCGTCGTGTTCCTTGCAGTCACGCCATAAATAAAACCACTTGATTGATGTTTATATCCAACTGTTAAAGTGGGTGGGATTTCTCAGTGTTATTTCTACAAAATAAACCAAGTGTTCTAAGATTTTAGTACGTATATTTCCTTCACGATGCACGATGCAGATCGTAACTCTTAATAAACACCGGAAATGACCTTTTGCAGATAAACCCGCCGCGCATGCTCAGTGACATGACATGTCTTCCAAGTCGACAATGCTTTCTAACTCTGTTATTCCTTACTTTATGGCGAGTTTACAACTTCTACGCTGTCTTTGAGATATGGCTGCAGGAAACATTAAATAATAAATCTGATCAACCAACGTCACCTTTTGCTTGACGACATATGTCGGCTTTTATCCTTCTCAATTAAGGGATAGAAGGGAAGATTTTCTTATCAAACCTCGTTTCCAACAAACGGAGTCTTAATGGATTCAGGAGGAAGAAGTCATTTGGTGGAAGGCGGGTGACACCAACACGCGAACGCGTTACCATAGAAACTTCCTGTTACAAATTTACGGTTTTTGTTTTTGAAATGGCCCTGGGGGACATCTCGTGTGGCTGTGAAGGAAAGAAGTTGGAGTGCTCGTTTTTCGCGTTCATTATGACAAGATAGGGGTGAAGCCGACCGATGGGACGTAGTTAAAAGCCAGAACGGACCGCACATTATTAAACGAGCATCTATTCATAATTGTAATCTGCTTATGCCATTATGTTAGCTTTAAACATAATTTTTTCGCCACGTTCGGTCATTAGCGGGGAAATACACTTACGGGAAGCCCGGGGTTTAAGACGTTTGCATCGTAGGCGAGGAGAAACATTGCTTTTGGCTTTTTCCTTTCTCAAGAACCGTTTATTACTTTATTATTTTACTCAAACCGGACGCACCGCTGCTTTCACTTGTTAGCAATCCATATCAGTTTGTATGTCAGATGAATGTAATAGGAAGAAGCTACTGGGATCAGGAAATTCTCTATTTAATGTAGCATAGAAACCGCCCACGCTGGGACTTAATACGATGACACCAACGAGAATCCCTCCTTATATTGCTAGAAAATGATGATTTTTATAATCGGGTAATCAAATAATTATAACCATATTCAAATTGACATTGTACAAGAAAACGGACCCTCGACCCTGAGGTTGACATTTCGGCACAGTTGTGCAGTCTTCTGAGGTTTCCTCTGTGTTTGCTCGTCACGGCATTGACAAACGGGCGTCGTCCCGATCTCCTGCCAACGTTGGCACGCTATAAACGTTCCAGGTACTACTATTTTCCTGTTTGTTTATGTGAGATCAAACGGAAGACCCAAGAATGCGTACTCATCTGTGCGTATTCAACCGTGATCGTGTCCCACCTATATCATTCTGTTAAAGTTCATGCCGTGATGTCACTGATATGCATATGCGCTGGTGAGATCGGAAATTATACAGGACACGATATAGTTGCATGCATGGTGCTATAGGTTTGAAACGCTATACGAGCCTTCTCCAGTAGCTGAACATCATAGATGTCGTTACGGTGTTTTACATTGACATTCTGGGCAGGAAAATGAACATACATTTACTACACCGTACGCTACTGGGTTAATTTGCAATAATAGTCATGCACATTGAAGACAAGAACATGCTAGTATATTTGCTTTTCATATAAAAAATAATAAATATAATTCATTATAAGGATGCATTTGTAGTGCAAATTAAGCGAGTAAATAACAAATAGTCCAACGATACGTTTAGTTCATAGTGTATCATAAAGGGTCTTGAAAATACTAACACTGTTTAATGAGAATTGCTCTTAGCTAGTAATATCCATTTCCATCAATTTTCATAAACTTGAGGAGTAAAATAGAGAGCTATATTGCAAGAATGTGTCGTGAAACATCATAACATTAAATCTGTTAAAATCGATAGTCTTTCACAAGTAATAATACTGCTCGTGTAGAAGATCTCACCACAGGCAGAAATCAACATTGTCCATAGCTCAAAATATTAACCCCTTCCTAAGACACAAAAATACCACTCATTTGGCATCGATCGCTGCCTATGAAATTATATGACTCGGTTGAGAAGCTCAAATATCATCAGATAGAGAAATAAATGGAAAGTGACTACCCCCTGCCATTCCCGCAACCCGCAATAGAAGAACAGGGCACATGGTTAGTCAAATAAGTAGCAATATATTTACATAATTGTCCCATACCAATAATTTCCTCACTCGTATTTTTTTCTCTCTCGCTTGTCTGACATTGACAAGCGCATTGGTGGTAACTCGATGGATGCTGTCAGAGAAATGGCCCAGTCTGTCAACTCAGCATAAACAGAGCACAATTTGTTCCACGATTATGTCTTCCTTGCCATTTAGAAGTCAATCCGCAAGACGTGTGAGGCCGTTTTGATACATATACTTGGAGATATATCGGATAAACGACAACGCATTTGGACTATGTTCCGGATAACATCGTATACCGTATACATGATATGCTGATGGCGACGTTCCCTTAAACTGTGGCGGTAGTGTATGTGTGTGTACCTACGTGAATACTAGCGTTCAACCTTCTACCAACTGTGGTTTGTGGATATTGTCGTAAAATGGTTGATGCGAGAAAACACAGTTGACGCGGGTTATCTTCTCAATAAGTCATTATTATTATTATTATTATTATTATTATTATTATTATTATTATTATTATTATTATTGAACATGTACAAAGGGTCCACTTGTACGCTAATAACGATAACATTATCTCGCTCTGTGATGTACAATACCAATGGTTGACTTCCAAGTATGCTCATATCATTGCAATGTAAATGTTTAATGATGCCTAATCTAGCGGTTAGTACCTTTAAGTCGTGATAAGTCTTACACGAACATATATATGTGGAGCCATTACCAATGGGGGCTAAGAAAATATGTATTCATAGCTACGAGATTATCATGACCGATTGCTTTGCATATTTACGGGACGGTGGGTAATGCAAATTTCAATTCGTACTTCGGCCAAGTTGATACGGATATTTACTCCAACCATGTATGGACTGATCATGATGGCACGGTGTCTTCACCCTTCCGCATTATCGCTGTAAATCAGAGCCATAAAATACGGACTTGTTAGAAAATAATGGCCGTAAATATTTGTACTGGGTATTGTATAGCTACAGACTATTGTTCCGGTTTCCAACCTCGGTTCAGCCTGAGCTACTCCTTGACTTTGATGTTGGTCAAACATCGATAATTGCTTCCAACACGCAACGTCGCTACGATACATTGGCGTGACCAGCGTCCGATGACCTGTGACCTTGACCTGGTCACGTAAGGTCACGCGCGAGGAGGCAGACGATTCCTCACCCTGTTTCGGATGAGATTGTTACCAGATATAATTAGCATAATCCTCGTGAATAAAAGATAGATGGTGGCCATATTGTGCGGACATGGACGAGCGCTCTAACCGTTATCTGGATGGTACTAAGTTTGGACGAAAACTAGGAAACATGTGTTAGATACTTAAACATGTACAGTAAATAGTCTTCGTAGAGAATTACATACAGGATGCAGATATATTCGTATTAAGATCATACAATGCAATTTTACAATTAATTGTATTTTAGTTGTTTGGCTTTTAACAAATAATAATTAGTACTTTCTAGCATTGAACTTTTACCCTAAAAATGTGTCACTATTTTTGTTGCTCATATATTTATGCTCCAACTATTTAATATCAAATTACTATAGTAATCATGCCATTTTCATCATAACAATGTCAAAGATAATCCCAGAATAATACATGAAATCCGAGGACGATATGGGAAACTCGTATACATAGCGACCACGTGTTCAGTCCTGACGTCGATGATGTGTATCAAAACTCATTATTTCCATCTTTGATTGACACGACGTGAATGAAATCCATCATACAACATACGTCTGATTCTGAAGTGGAGATTAGTATGAACATTTGTCCATATCTGCCGCAGATGCTTGTGCCTATTGTGCTTACAAGTGGCCTCAAAACACCGTCAACGGCCATTTAACTACCAACATAGAAAGGGACATCCAATACAAACTTTTAAAATTGGTTTAGCAATATAACTAGTAGTGGTTAGACGCGGGTATAGAATAGATGTTAATCTGATATCCAGCGCACGCGGACAATGGGTTCCAGCCGGCCATTGAGTTGCTGTGAGTACCAGTGATAAGACAAAGCTAGCCGTCAAGCACAATGCAGTCATTACCTTATATACCTGACAGGGGAGGTAACTTGACACAGGGGAGGTAACTCGACACGAGGTAGTGTTTTCTACGTGAGAGGGTTAAAAGCGCGACCTCCCGGGCGCTGACCACATACTCGGTATGTAAAGTACCCGGATGACGAACATCCGGGGTATTCTTGGGACATACAGGTAACTCATCGTACGTGATGGACATTTCGTCATTTGATCTCGCAGACTGCTAACAACGCCTGAAAATAATCGTAATCCTACGTCAAACAAACGGACAATCCCCGAAGTGGCGGAAAATGACGATGTTTAAACATGTGCATACCTCGGCAATTGTTCGTGTGTACAATACTTTCCATCTGCTCACAATTCACTGAAAACAGTTCAGGCTGGAAACCACACTAAGCTGAAGTTAATTATGTTCCTGAGATATTTTTGTTACGTGCACAATCTTAACCACGGAAGCCGGGGATTGACGATGCATTCCGAAAGTCACCGAATCTACATTATCATATCCGGAAGCAACATCAAACGTATGCTATACGTGTTGCTCGTGTCTTATTTTCGTCAATACATTATTTTTGATGAATGAGTAAAGTAAGTTTCTAGCCAATATCCCCAGACAAATCCACCTACATGTAACATGACTACCATTCAATTTCCTGGCAAACTGTCAGTTTATCTTAATTAATCTCATATTAATCGAGGATCGATCATCTAGCACCTAACTTCATCCAATCAAAGAGCCTGTTCTAAACATACACCGGCCGTTACACGTTCCTTATTCAACAGCCATAGTCCTAGCGCTGGATCTTAAATATTTCATGATTAGTCCGCAGATAACGTCAATCATTATACAAATCCGTTTATGTATTTATACATTAATTACTCAGCATCCCTGATTAATTCTAATCCTGAGAATATGATCACATCCATATGCACGTCCCAGTCTCCGACATCTGCAAATCATAATACAGTGCCCTATATTTTCCTAAATGTCTTTCAAAAATCCGGCAATCATATTAGCATAAAGACTCAATTATAAGCTATACTCGATATACAGTATGCATGTTTGTTGTTAGCATTAAAGCTTCAAATTGTCAATCATCCATTACCGTACAGGTAAGTGGCCATTACAAACCAGGTGTCTTGGAAATGAAAATGCTGTAAATTGAACTATAATAATCAGAAGGATCGTTAATGCCAATCAAACTTGGTTTATAGTACAAGAACTGAATTTCACTGTGTGAGAAACCAGCGTGTTGCAAGATTAAATCACTGCGATTGGTAATAGGGAATAAATTCGATCATGGGTTGATCATGTAGGTCCGTAGTATACCCTCTATCATTGAGAGACATACAATCGTCAGGTATTTAATTGTTATGTTGTTATATTGAAGAAATAACCAAGACACGTCTAATACTCGTTTGTTCATATAGCTGGTGCTGCTGCTCCTGCTACTTCTACTACTACTACTACTACTACTACTACTACTACTACTACTACTACTACTATTGCTACTACTATTACTACTACTACTACTACTACTACTACGGTCACTACTAATAGTACTACTACTACTACTACTACTACTACTACTACTACTACTACTACTACTACTACTACTACTACTACTACTACTA
>JAUTBX010126514.1:0-10378 GCA_032361465.1 Lepetodrilus tevnianus | reverse complement strand
TCTTAAATTCACGATCAAACACAGATCGTGAATTTCGTGAAAAATACAGACACGTGAATAATACCCGTTTTACAGTATCTCTCTCTCTACTAGTATAGTCTGCAAGCATGTAATCATGCTACATCCTAACATGTTGACATGTGTTAAAGACCCCTGGGGATGTGTTAAAGTCAGACTTGGCATATTATAACCAAACTATCCTCCAAAGTTCAACAAAGCCAGGAAAAAGGGTATTACATTCTAACCACAGATTGAAGACTTCCGTCCGTCTCTAAATATAATATTTACCGAAAAAGAGTACCAATAATGTATCTATATCCTTAAGGTGGGGGCTTTATGTAAACCACAGTTTTATCAGATTTTCATCCCATTATAAACAGGCCATCTCAACATACAGATGGATATAATAGAAAAATGTGTGGGCTCACTCAGAAGTTCATTAGTCATGTATGTTCTGGTAGGCCCCCAATAGTAATTGATCCACAGTTCAGGTTTTCATCCCATCATAAACAGGCCATCCCAACATATAATAAAAAAAATCTGTGGGTTCGTTCAGAAGTTCATTAGTCATGTATATTCTGGTAAGCCCCAATAGTAATTGATCCACATAGTTTCTTAATGGTAGATTTAAGTGATCCCTTTATGTAAGTCTAGCTCAGAGAAGTAATAACTGACACCCCCTCATGTGCAATTAGCCGGCTTATTATATTGAATGAACCATGTCAGCAACGTGCGAGTTGCACCCAATTTGTAGGGCATTATAGCTATAGGGACATTCAGGACAATGTATTGTCCGTCAATGACTGGCACGATTCGGAGTCATTCTGTGATCTGGCACGATTCGGTGTCATTCTGTGATCTGCCATGATTCGGTGTGATCTGGCACGATTCAGTGTCATTCTGTGATCTGCCATGATTCGGTGTGATCTGGCACGATTCGGTGTCATTCTGTGATCTGCCATGATACGGTGTGATCTGGCACGATTCAGTGTCATTCTGTGATCTGCCATGATTCGGTGTGATCTGGCACAATTCAGTGTCATTCTGTGATCTGCCATGATTCGGTGTGATCTGGCACGATTCAGTGTCATTCTGTGATCTGCCATGATTTGGTGTGATCTGGCGTGATTCGGTGTCATTCTGTGATCTGGCACGATTCAGTGTCATTCTGTGATCTGGCACGATTCAGTGTCATTCTGTGATCTCCGTCGATGGATTGGTACTGTTTGCGACATGCGAGTTGCAACCATTCTTTAGTCGTTCCGAGACCTGTGCGTCAATGATTGGAATAATTCTATGTCATTCTGTAAACTGTCAATGATTGGCACAATTATTTTGTCATTCTGTGAACTGTTCATCAATGATTGGCACAAATCCAGCTGTCAGTGTTACCAGTACTTTAGAGCACTTTGTTACCCTAGTTAGTTCCCTGTACACACATACACATAACTATATGCCACTTTGTTACACTAGGTAAGTTCCCTGTATACACATACACATAAATACATGGTACTAGATATCATTTCCAGAAGCTCTCGTATCCATTAAGAGATCATACCTCTCTGGCATTGACCAGCAAACAAGATAGAATATTAGATACAAGATCATTACGGTATATTTAACCCTTTTCATGCTGAAGAAAACTATAAATACACTAAAGAGTTGTGCCTGTGTCTATTCCAGCAGGAAGAGGGTGAAAGATATTTTTTAATTAGGATTTAGAACTCTTTCAGGATGCTTTCACTTGTTATAATAATGTATCACGGCTTGTCAGTTCAGGGCAGGAGGCAACCTGCAACATCTGTAGTGCCAAATGTTGCAGTAAACCTGTGCATAACGGCTGGGATCGACGAATGAAGGATGATAACTGCATTGGCATGGTACAGACAGCACACGATGGCGTCGGGGCCAGGTGTATTAGATTCCATTCAAAGCTATGCTGTTCACACGTTGACAGTGATGAAATTACCCCTTGGGCAGAGATATATATTTGAGAATTATGACTTATATGTTAGTACTTGATGATAGACAGATTCCGTGAAGGGCTGTAAGTGTGCGATGGTTTATTGTGGGGTGGAGATTAGTGAATGGCTTAGAAGGTGGGTTTGAGGGTTGGTGGGTGGTGATTATGGTGGGGTTAGTGTGTGTGGAGAGCGAAGGGGATGAGGTATCATGATGTATGTAATAGGCTGGGTGGGTGGTGGGTGGAGGGTATATACGTGGGTGCAGTTATAAGTGCAAGAGCACCCAAATACCATATAAAACATCAATCAGTTACTAAACACTTATAAGATGTTATTACATCTAAGCAGTAAACTTGAAGTAATAGGGTAATCAGCTTGTAATAGGTTTTGTCAAAATTTGGGAGTGGTTATCTGATAAGGTTACACAGACGATCATCTGATGCAGAGGCGATCATTATCACTATTATGATCATGTTCCTAATGGACGTCTATTTTTACTTTACAGTGTTCTATCATTTCCTGCATACTGACCTATGTCTACAACTTTTGAATCATTATTTATTGTTAGGCGTCCTGCTGTAACAACTTCATCTACCAGGCCCAGAGATTACGAAACTTTATGAGTACGATTTCATGCTCAGACTCAAAATTTAAATGACGTTTTATGAACAAAATTCTGAGTTGAGTATGAAATCGTACTCAGAAAAGCTTCATAATCTCTGAGCCAGTATTTATAAATGTACTAAATATTTTATGTGTAGAATAGACATCATTTGACACAACATTTTCACTGATGTCACGCTGGTCTGCTTATTGTCAGAAGAGTGGGAGGAAAACCTGCAACATCTCCATTTCACCTCACAGTTATTGAAATTAACACAGTTCAACAGTAATAGTAATTATTGTTGTCAATGTAAACACATTGCCTGGGTCTATAGTGAATTCTTACAATAATGAGATAATCTCATGAATAATCGATAGATCTCTGAGATAAATATTTTTTTTTTTAAATGTAACGAGGTGGATTAGTCCAGATTAGGGCGACAGATATATGTCAGGAATTCTAATAATCATTCCCCCACCTGGCTGTCTATCAGGGCATCAGTTCTCTATCAGGGTATCGTTTCACGAAGCTCTCATATCCACTATGAGACTATACCGCTTTCGTAAGTGCCAGCCATCACAATGTACAAGAGATCGCTATGATAGCGATACAAAACCTTCGAGAAATGATACCCAAGGGTGTTCACAAGACCAGCCAATCTCCTCAGACACCGTTAAGTTAATAATTAGTCCGTCATTCTCCCGAGAAATACACACCACCATTTCAAAATGGAGGCATTACACCATCCTACGTAGCAATAAATACACAGATATCTATCTCCGAAATCAACACCTATAGACATTATGACTAGAAGGACAGGACTACGGTCCTGGTACAAAGCGTCCCGACATGCGATCCGTAATTGGGCCGACGCTCTGCGACAAAACGAACTGTCCCCGGCATTCCGTTATATTCTTGTGGTTTGTGTTTGCATAATATCTCGTCTGGCCAGATCTAATCACCGGTCTTTGAAGTCGGTCGATAATAAGATGAAACACGTCTGGAATCTAAGATGACAACTTCTGATGAGACACACTCGGACAGAAGAATGGAGGGCATTCCGCAATGTAATGACTTCTAAAGACTTCTAATTATTATTAAAATAGCGAGATACAGGAGGGAGGGGAGGTGGAAATAAGATATCTTTTAGAAAATGTAGATATGAATAGTTAGTAATTTGGGTATCAGTTCATGACACTCTGGCTCTTGTATCCGATCTTGTATCCGCTCTCTCTCGTATCCGCTCTTGTATCTGCCCTTGTATCCGCTCTCGTATCCGCTAAGACTCCATTGCATACTTGTTGCTTTCAGCAAGATAGGTAACTACGATCTCAATATATCTCTATTCTAATAATAATTACATATTCGTAAAAAGTCGTTAAATTGTGGAGTAACATCAATTTTTCTGCATCTGTATCTCACTACTCTACTAGTAGAAGTTGTCATCTTGGATTTGTGTCGTGAAACAATACCCTGTCGATTATAGCATATTTCAATTGTTCTTGTTGACACTTATATTAATAACTGTGTAACGTTTTCTAACAAAACAACAGACCAACTTTTCTTCAATACATAAATACCTTAGTACAAATCCCAGGTCATATCAGCGATCTTGTAAATAGAACATGTTAATTTGGAACGTCAATTTGTACCACTAATTTACTAATTACTAACACATGATTAGCTATTCTCAGTGTAAACTGCAACTGATAACAGGCATTGGTTGCATTGTTAGCTGGGTGAAAACTAGTATTACTAGTCATGAGGACGCCGCTATCAAGAATCGGCAAATTACCCTGCCTGTACTGAACGAGCCGACATTATCATAATTATAAAACTTCCAAATGTGGATAAAAAAATACAACTAATTTCTTACTGCAATTAAGAAAATGATGAGGGATAAAAATAAACATGATTGTATCAGTTTTCAAGATTGCCAAACATGAACTTATAACCCAAGCAACTTAACGCGTAAAATTGTAAATGATTAAATGATAGACTTGTTATTTAACGTCGCAGGAATCTTTCACACATACGTGACAATTAACATGGGAAATTAAATAAATGTACAGTGGCTGAATGACAATGTTTAAAATGATCAGTTGTTAGGATAGTATTACTTCAATGACAACTCTCTGAAATATATATTTCTGAACAAATATAATTATGTGAATATATTCACCACATTCAATCAAAATATAAAATGTCTCATTTCTATGGACGGATTTCCAAATGTTAATACAAAAGCAAATGTCAAGACAATATAGATTTGCCATAGATTTATACTTTATCTCTTAAATAATTTATAACTAATCTCCACACAACTTCAAAGTTCAAGTAGTTGTAGGTCAGAATCGTGATTCAAAATCTATTTGAATTCACTTGTTCAGCACCGCTATTTGTAACTCCCAGCTTCAAACCATACACAATTTTTAACTGATGTGCACTTTTACTTCCTTCATACTGATGAAAAGAATACTTGTTGAACATCATAGAATATCATAGAACATTATTCTGCAAGTATTAATCATAGACTCCATTTTCTTAAAGAGCCCCACAGGACGATATAACTTTAAAAACACTCCACACCCATAATAACGTACATAAAAATAATTTCTAAACATCGTGAAAAGCAATTTGGTATTAAATGCGAGATTTATTTTCTGTTAAATTACATACCATGGTTTAAGCATATTCATAAAAATACGGTACATTCATGGAGATATTTCAAGCAAAGAAAGGCGAAGAACACTTCAGAAAATATTCTCTCACTTGCCCATACAAATTTATTATGCCATTAACTCCAACCCCCATTCCTACATCCATATTTGCCCACATTCCCAAGCAAATAGGCAGAACAACGAAGGCACAATGTTACGGTTGGAA
The DNA here is from genome assembly GCA_032361465.1 of Lepetodrilus tevnianus. NCBI lineage: Eukaryota > Metazoa > Mollusca > Gastropoda > Lepetellida > Lepetodrilidae > Lepetodrilus > Lepetodrilus tevnianus. The sequence continues at coordinate 4,924 of JAUTBX010126514.1, read as the reverse complement.
TGAAATATATTAACACAATACCTGTGTTGATCCTCTCTATGACCCATGCAGGCATCATGTGGCTATTGATAAAAGTAAATGTTTTTCAAGCTCGAATATATTCCTAATGTGTGACACATTTCATTTGATCGTAATCCCACGGATTTGAACTGAAGGAATACAGTAGGACATAGTTATGTTATATTTGATTCCCTGGTTTACAGATTTATTATTTGTGATCATTTTGGCTCGGGCGTTAAAAAAATATAAATAAAAATAATTTTATATTTTGGCAAGGCAGCCGGGTCAAAAGTAATAATAAAAATTATTGGAGATTATGAGTGATCGATTGACAGAAAATAAATATTATTGAACAATATTGTTATGAACACCAATACACATTAATTGTTCAAATTTAAATGCAGAATTATTTTCAAAGTACTGCTTGTGAAGAACACCTTTTTAATATTAAATTTAACCTTTTTTTTATGTAATCAAAATGGCTTCTACTTTGTGTCAACCATTGCCTGTCTGTCTTTCTTCAGGTCCAATGCTGGTTTCAATTTTGACTTGTTCCTTCACTATTTATCATAATAACTTCATAAAGATTACTACACTCTCAGCTGAATATAATAAAAATAATTATTTTTATTTTCCAAAGTAGAAAAAATCAAGTCGACAAGTAAACCAGTGAATCACATAACCATAGCCTTAATATGAAACCTTCTTTCAGATGTGTATGGGTATGATTCATCCCAAACTACTTTTACAACAATATTTCACAGGCCTACTAGCCAGGCCCACCCATATATACCCAGAAGTCTATAAATAGGAAAACTTGTGCGTGTATTCTCACACCCCCATATATGTATATGACACACATTATATAGATGTCAGGTCGTCGTGGCTACTATCGCAAACAATAGCCTCACATATTTTATATGTGCTGCAAATATTATTCCTGTAGTGCAGGTACAGTATGTATTATATCTAAGTTTACCGGCCGGCGTGAGACACGGATATTGCATTAAAACTGTATATCGCTGAACAGTCAATGAAAGAGACTGAAAATAATACCCTCCCACTCCACACTTTCTCTAATATTAAAACTTCCCCTCAGGCATTCCTAGCTCTGAAAAGGTTGGTTGTTAACCAACATTTGGAATTTCCAGAAATCGACACAGTATTCCAGGAAATAAAATGCACCATCATCCACCTTGTAAATGTTTACAATGATAGAGCGGTATCAAAATGCAATATTTTAATGAGATGGTACATGGTATAATTAAGGATGGAATTACTTAATTAATTATGTAATTCTAACTGAACTTATTAAAACACTAATAAATATTGTGATCATAATTGTGCTAATATTATAATGTAACAAAATCATTCAAACAAATACCAAAATTTAAAAAATCTACACACAAATGTATGTTCAAATGCACAAGAATTTGCATGTAACAATTTACCTCCCTTTTTAATGTACCCCGGGTATCCCTCAGATTCCCCTCGCATCCCTCACAATGACCTGACCCAGTCCCTCCGAGTCCCCACTATCTTCTGTCCCCCCTCCCCCTCGCATAGCTGACATTCCGAGAAGTGACCAGTGGTCAAACTCAGCATGTCCAACATCATTGCCTTTACCCATACTGGACACAGTCCGCCACCAGCTGGTCACACCAACAATGACACTCACAATATTCTGTCTGTCGCTGCCGACGCTCGTCATTTGAATGCACACAACCGAACAAGATAAGATAAAAATTATGGATAGCTCATTGGACCTACGAGATATTTTAAATTTAACTGTTCTATTTCATTATTTCATATATTTAGTATTTACAATGTCCATTTATATAAGCAGTACATTCTTTGCATGTCTACCTTATAAGTTATAAATGCTAGCTAATAAATATAATTAATATCAATATAAATCAGGAGCATTTGCAGGCAGTATGTTTAATTAATATGTTTAAAATAATTGTATGTAAACATGTTAATTATACTTTTCTACAACCAATTCCCAACTCAAAATGAAATTCTAGAAAGAAAGAAATTTTAAAATGATGTAACTTTAATTATTACATTGCACTTTAGGGCATCTCTGGTTGCCTCATCATGGAGAAAGTTAAATATGCTAAAGAATAATCTTTTGAAAACTACTTCAACATATAGTTGAATATATTTAAATATCACTGATGCTTGGTCTAACGGTAATGTATAATGTCATCGAAAAGAATCTTATTCTCCGGATCTAATCTCCAGAAAAATCCATGTTGACTTTAAAAACCATTACTGTTATTTTCAGCTATGTTGGACCGACTCATGGGTGTACGCTCCCGAATGTTATCTTCTTCTATTGACGAGATCGTGCCAAGCCAATGTTTAGAGCGAAACATGAACTCCAAACAGACCCTTGTATAACGGACACCGCACAATGGCTTCTTTCCGTCAGTGTTTTTCTGCTCCTGGCATGTAAGGCTCAACGTAAAAGCGGAAGGTTAAACCGCATTTTGTTTGTCCGCGGAAAACCTTATCCCCAGCTCTCTCTCTCTCTCTCGTTTCTGATACATTTTGCTACAGTTCAGAAAAATAAGATAATTCTCGACAAACAAAACTAATTGTAGCGGCTTTGGTTCGGTCAAGCATCCTTGATGTAAGATTCCGTAGGGGCCCCCCCCGACGGTCGAGTGTACGTGTCCTTACGTGATATTTTTATTATAAAGAATACATTTCTAAGATGGTTTGAACAAATTTCTATTTATTTATATTATGATATTCCGGACACTCCCAATGGAAAAAAATGTTTAAATCCAATGAAAGAAAAAATGTATCAATGTTTTCCAAAATGACAATGTGACAGAAGAACTTTGTGAAGCATGTTTAACCCTCTCCCTGCTGGATTAAATACTGACACAATTCTTTAGGGCACCTCTGGCTGTCTTCAGCATGAAGAAGGTTAAAGTTTCCTAATATGTAATGTTATGCTTTAGAGTACTAGCAAATGTATCATTTTTATTTTTTAAAATTTGATTATGAAACTGATAAATTATGATTGATTTTACTCAAAAGTATGAAAAATGTGTGCTTTTCACATCAAATTCACTCAACCGTTTCTTTTTTGTCTCATTATACACAGATCTGTAGATATCTACACAACACAGGCCGTCCCTATTCCATTGCCTCTACTTGTACTCTGCTTACCAATTTCTGTGCAACAGTATTTATAATTACCCTGGCATAGCAAATCTACATCTGAAAACTTCTGAGTTTCATCAAAATCTATACTTATATGGATTGCAATTCCCATACTTTTTGAGGCAACGACAAAGAAAGTCCCGTACATTGATGTGGAACGCCTAGACCACACATCATTACCCGCATGGAAATGTTCTTTTAGACATCAGATGGCAACACTTGACCTCTGATATGCGCATCTCATTAAAAACACTTTACAAACAGTATAAAAACGTTTTACATACATAAAAATAAAAATAAATTAAATCTTTACATACATTCAACTGGCGATGGTGAAAGAATTTCTATTGTGGTTATCGGGGCGCGTTGACACAACATACGCATATCTGGACAACCCCGCAACTAATGCTCCTCTCTAATTTCATGGTTATGATATAATTACGGTTATTACCATATAGCCGGAATAATTACGTGGCGTTAGTCATGCAGCTTGAACCAAGCAGCGTGAAATCTGCAACGCCTTCGTAGACTTTCATAATATCTCATGGAGTTATCCAGAAAATACAATTCATGGTGTGTATGTTGCTATGAATTTAATAGCGAGAGACATTTAAATAATATTGAAATTTATACTTGAGGATGTTAGCTTTAAACTGGTAAAGCCATACAGTTGAATATCATAACTTCAATAGCATTCCACGTTTTTTTTATAGATTTTAACATATTTTATTCACGATGAAATGGATAGGTTACAACTACAAGATATAGAAGAGAAATGAAAACTGCTCTAAGAGAAGGCAAAGAAAAGATGAAATGAGAGATACATGTACATATTCTATACTTGTAAATAGTTATATAAGCATACATTTAATATTACATAAACATATCCATGTTCATGATGTACTTTTACACTTGAAAATTCTGCACGTTTACCATAAGTGTACTGTTTGTGACGATTATAGGTGATATATTATCGCGTCTGCAACCAATCATTATTGGACCATGCAGCTCAATTAGTCGAATATTGTTCATATATAATGCAGGAAGTTGCACTATGGTCATAAAGTTTATATGTACTCAAAAACAATTGGAAGCAGATCAGAACAATATGATATACCTTTGATGTCATCATCGGTGGTAAATTTGATTATTGAATCAGCTGTGATGTCCTATGAAAGTATCATTCTATAATTAATTCATGCATCATCAGATTTGCAAATTCTTTTGACAACGGTTGAACCATTATGGTAAATATTAGTCAACACAATTGAATGATGACTTAGATGCATAAACATATTGTTCGAGATTATTGATTGTACACTCTAGGCATATTGCTATGGACAGTCATTCCAGCGTATTTTAAAATGAGATGAGCATTCCTCTTGGTCAAATTTTTCTTTTTTGATTAAAGTGGGGTTTAGAGACATTTCACGGTTTCATGGTTTGTCAGTTTAGAGCAGGAGGAAGCCCGCAACATCTGCAGTGCTCACTGAATGTTGCAGTAAACCTGCGAGCACCGGCTGGTACTGATAGACCTTGAGAACGATAACTGTACTGCCACTACGGTCCACGCATCCTATCAAAAACCAGAACGGTAATATTTCCAGGAACATTGATGCCAGGCCCCAAGATTACTAAACTTTCTGAGAATTATTTCATACTTTTGAAACTCAGAATTGTGTTCATAAAATGTCATGTGACGTCATAGCCTACTCAGCCCAACGTACTCAGGCTATGACGTCAC